>PVIC010045101.1:0-14786 GCA_004025085.1 Thryonomys swinderianus
AAAAATATTTTTTAGAGGTTTGGACATGAGATCTTTCAAGCATTGTACCTTTCTTGGTTACAAGTAAACCCTTCAGCTTCCTTAGAAAGATAAATCTTAGTCCAAGATAGCAAAGGCATGAGTGTTTTTCAAGCCAGTAGTAGAGCGGGATCCATATCAATCCTTCAAAATTCTATAAACAGAATTATTTTCATCAGTTTCAAGCCAGAGAGTTGATGTTCTGTTTAGACAGTCAATGATTTCAGGAACATCAGGAAGGATCTTGCCTCAGAAAAGCATAGCCAACTCAATCAATGGTGCTGAAATAGTCCCATGCTATGGTGAGAGATTAAACTGCATGTGCAGCCATCCTGGACTTGATTTTTTTGTGATCTCCACTTAGATTCATGTGCAGATGACATCAAGCCTATCTACAAAATGTTAAGGATAAGTGAACTGACATGTAGAGTTGAAAGCGAAAGCTGAGTGGGAATCAAGTGGAAGTGAGGGCCCAGGAGCAGCGTGAGCTGCCTACTTAACAGGCAGATCATGGGCTGCCTTTTAATATCATACCATGTCTGTCCATGAGTGCCGGAAACAGACAAAACCTGAGGTGCTTTTATTGCTTGTGGCCACCAGAAAAATTTACACAGCCCTGCTGTCTTACTGCTGTGTGTCTTTGCTTTTTGGTGGTATAAGAACCTATCTGAAAAGGCTCGAGTAGATTATCATAAAAGTTGTTATGTAGAGGGCTTTAAGGAACCACAGCAGACACTTACTGTGTATTTATGATTTTATTTATTTCTCTTTTGTGGGGGCTGTGGTGAGGGATGAACTGGGTTCCTAAACTACCCCTATCAGTTCCACTTTGTGGTAGAGAGAAGAAAGCGGGAACCTAACATTTTGCAGCTCCCAGTGAGTGAACTGTGCCGATGTGCTGAGGGAAATGCATATGGCGGCACCCAAAGAATAGTGTTTGATTCAGTAAGGAATCCCCCGGATGCTCCCAGAAAGCAGGGCCTTTGCAGACGGCAGTCCATTTGTGGGTTCTAGTACTGTAATCTTTTGACTAATGTGTGTATTCATTTAGGTATCAACAAATATTAGTTATTTTTAAGACATACATCTATGTTCCAAGGATAAAAAGTAACAGATCAGCCCCTGTTTTTCATTTTCTCACTTGTTAAATTGGAGTAAGTTATCTATACTTTAGGAGTATGACTACTATGGGTAGCTGTACATATGTAATTGTTACTGTTTTGTGAAGTTGAGCTGCTACAACAAAATTCTGGATGATTTAAAAGAGGTAATTATTTTTCACATTGTGGAGACAGGGAAGTCTAACTGAGATCCAGGTCCCATCCTGTTTGTCTCCTGGCAGTGACCCACTTCTTGGTTGGCACACAGCCACCATCTCATCGTGTGCCCACACGATCCTTTCTATATGTACCATGCTTAATTGGCGGGAGATTCTGATACCCTTCTAATCTCATCATCACAGCTCTACACTCATGGCCTAATCTAAATCTACACCCAATTACCTTCCAAATGTCTCACTTGTAAACACTATTACATTGGGAATTAGGGCTTCATTATGTCAACTGGGGGGGGTATGGTTATTCAGCCCATGCTATTGATATTTATCACTGGACTGGAAGTTATATTAGGTTTTTTTTCTTAATCTCAACTAGATAATTGATAGTGTGCTCATGTCACAGATGCATCTTGGGGAGTGGGTATGTGTAGTTAATACTCCTTTTTTAAAATCTGCTGCTTCTTCCCCCCCATATCTATCTCCCTCCTCGAGTAAACATCTTTTCCCCATTTTCACTCTTACTGACCACATGGCAAGTCAGTAGTGAAAAGATGACCTACAGAATGGGAACAGAACTGAAGCTATTCATTAGACAGTGACCTATTACAGACCATACATAAAGAACTCAAAAACAACTGAAAATAAAGACCATCTAAAATAAAAGAACCAATCATAAATTAGGCAAGGGCCCAGGAATGGTGCTTTAAACCTATCATCTCAGCACTCAGGAAGCAGAGGCAGGAAGAGTGCTGAGCCTGTGGCTTGCCTGGGCAACATAGTGAGCTCAGAGCCAGCCTGAACTCAAAGGAAGACCCTGCCTCAAAAAAAAAAAAAAAATAGGCAAGGGAAATGAACTGACTCTTCAGAGAAATCAGAGAAAGAAGTACAAATGGGCCAAAAAAATCTGTGAGAAAAAAGTTTAATATTTCTGGCCATTAGAGAAATGCAAATTAACACTGAGATTTCATCTTACAACAAAAAGGATAGAAATTGTTAAAAATTCAAACAGTAATAGCTGCTGATGTGGCTTTGGTGAAAAGGAGTCTTCCTACACCATTGGTGGATATGTAAACTGGTACAATCATTATGGAAATCACATAGAGACTTCTTATAAAAACAAAATTAGAATGCTCATATCTTCCTTAAAGAGCTAGAGACATACTGCTGCAGTGGCACGTGCATACCCATCTTTATAGCAGCACAGTTCATACTAGATTAAGAAAAAAAATACCGGATCTTCTCTTTGATATGAGCACCTATAGATGCAAATGAGCTCTAGAAAGTATGACAGTTTTTGTAGAATGGGAAATTTCCAAAGGAAATTTGGTGTGGGGATGTAATGAGGGGAAGGAATAAATATGGTTCTGAAAGAAAATAAAAGAGCATGTATATAGCGGGTGGGGAGGTGTGGGTGGGTAGGGATATGGGTAAAAATGAGAATTAACTTGTGTCATATATTGGTACAAATTCCCCAGTGTTATGTGTGATTGTGAGATGTATATAAATTGAACCAATAAAGAATTCAATTTAAAAAAGAAAAAGAAAAACGTGTATATACAGCAACAGACAATTGGGTAAAGAAAATGTTATCTCTACCTAATGCAGTACTATTTGGCGATAAAGAAGGACAAAGTGAGACAGAAAATAGATGTACTTGGAAAATATAATATTGAATGAAATAAATCAGACACATAAGCGTAAATACCATATAGTATCTCTCTTTTGAGCAATACAAAGTACAGAGGGCATAATGAAGGATAAATGGAAAGACGGAAGGGAATGGACCTCTTGGAAATGAGAAGGGGTGCAGGAGGCTGAGGGTAAGGGAAAGCTGCAGAGAAAGGAAAACAAGGAAGTTAAAAATGTGGCATTTACAGGAACCTCAATGAATATAAACAATTTATGTCATAATCATGAACTAAATTGACTTTTTTTTTTTTGAGTTAGGGTCTCACTTTGTAGTTCAGGCTGGCCCTGAACTCACTATGTAGCCCAGGCAAGCCTTGAATTTAGCAATCCTCCTGCTTCTGCCTCCCAAGTGCTGGGATTAAAGACATGAGCCACCACACCTGGCATTGTGGGATGTGGTACTGATTGCTGGTGGGCATAAGTCACCACACCTGTATTGTACGTGGTTGCCGGGGATTGAACAAGGGACCTTGGCTTGCTAGGCAGGTGTTGGAACCACTGGGCCAAATCTCCAGCCCTAACTTGACCTTTTGAATGACTTAAAATTTCAGGTCATTTTGCAAGTTATCTCTGCCATCAATTCATGTTGCAAGTGACCTGCCTAATCTGTAAAGTCTTTGATGGAATATGTGATATCACATAATATAAATGTTGTGTTTTGGACGGTTTCCTTCCAAACACGAATGCCTTAACAGTCTCAGTAAATTGTAGCAAGTCTAAATTCTTTGCACTACCAAATTCTAGTAATCAGTTTCATGTAACTATTTAGTGTCTGACTCCACTCTTACTGCTCCCCCACAGCCACGTGGACTCACTGATGTGTGATACCAGGTAGAGTCACTCTCAAAGCTATTTCTATGCCTTTCAGTATCAAAGGGAAAGCAAAATACTGTTAAACACTCTAGAAATGTCAGAATTTCCTTGAGCATAACTGGAAAAGGCATGGAACAGTTCACATAATTTTTTATTAAGAGCTCATACTATTGTTCTTAATCTATTAATATCAGGATACATTGAAGAACTAATAGAAAAAAGTGACTTTCAGAATAAGGAAGTTTATAATCCTTTGAAAGATCCAACAATAAAACTGAGAAACATCTGAATAATATAAAAAAAGAGAATTTTGGAGTTGAACTCCTTTTGCCTTCTACGTTTCCTTATTATGTAAGACAAATAGGTCTCTTTTTATAATTGGGAGGGAGGAAAATCAACATACCCCCTTTCTAAGAATAATACAGTAATTGAACAGATCATTAAATTTCTTTGACAACTTGCTAAAATGTGTTTTTAAATGTAGTCCAAAAAGTATGACCACAGTTTGGAATTCCAACATTTTATGTCCTAGAAGTAAGGCATCTTACTAAACTTTATTTACTGTTAGTTTATTGTTAATTTTTCCATCTTTGTAATACAGAGCATGACTAAATCTCTAGGACACTAATGATCCCACTTGGTCATCTTGGTAATATGATACATAACTTTAGGATATAAATTCATAATTAGATGCAGTAGTCTCTTTAGGGTACTCATAGTTGACATTTCATCTGGAGTTTAAAATTATTTAAACAAAATATAGCTCCTTACTATGTAAATTTTAACTTTATTTGTAACTCTTGATTTTTATTTGTTTGTTTGTTTGTTTAGAGACAGAGTCTTGCTTTGTAGTTCAGGCTGGCCCTGAGCTCACTATATAGCTCAGAGAAGTCTTGAACTCAACAATTCTCCTGCCTCTGCCTCCTGAGTGCTGGGATTGCAGGCTTGAGCCACCAAGCCTGGCATTTGTGGCATGTGGTACTGATTACTGGTAGGCATGAGCCTCCACACCCAGTATTGTTGTATGTGATTGCCAGGGATGGAACCAGGGACCTTGTGCTTGCTAGGCAGGCACCAGAACCACTGAGCTAAGTCTCCGGCCCCTCAATTTATTTTTATTTTGTAAGGTAGCAATTTTGGTTCTAAAGCCATTAAAAGGCTATATATATAATATGGATGCATACACATACTTTATATGCACACAGCTATTCACGGACTAAAATCCTGTGTTACTTTTATGACTGTTTATGTGAAGAATAATTTATATACAAGGGCAAATATGGTACGAATATGAAAGGCATATATGAAAATACACCACAAATATTTTAGAAGCATCTGAGAAGCACATATTTTTAAATCAATTGATGGAGTATAAGTTTTCTTAGCAGTTTGGTTTTTATGGATATGTTATTTGCTAAGTATAATTATATGAATACTACTGGTAATGAAAAGGTATCAGGATGATTCTCTGAGAGGTGAAGAATTACACAGAATGTTCCTTAAATCTTTCTTTCCAAACAATTTCCCAATGAGGCTTTGAGTATTAGAGTGTTTCATGATGAAGTGCGAAGACAGCACTGAGCCTTGCATTTGGCCCAAGTATTTTGTGGGTGTAGGGAAAGAGGTGGTGAATTATTTTCAGGAGGGTTGAGAGTACTTGGGAACAGGGCAGGATGTGTACAGCTGTGCTGTTTCAGCACGGAGCGCCAGGGTCCACATAATAAAGGCGGCCATTTATTTATTCACTCACATTCTCACACACATCCACACTGAATGTATACGTGGAAGCATAAATACATATTTGTCTATACTATGCAGCATTTCACAGGAGTTTAAAAATAGAACTCTAGGATCAATAGAATTCTTTAGATCACTGGAGGTGTGCATGGCTGTCGAAGGAGTAGTAGAATTTGTTTCTAAAAAGTCTATTGAATTTGTTTTTCATTTACTCTTAATACCTACATCTTAAGAGGTAATGCCTGATCGTCCCAACTCAAATGAACTTTCTGAAATCTTAATGTTTTAATTCAGTTTAGAACTTTAGTTCACACACACACACACACACACTCAAACATACACACACATACACACACACACACACTGTAGTAGTATTCTTCTTTGGTTTTTAAATACTGTGCAAAATTTTCAGAAAGCCATTTTTTTTAATAGGCCAGAAGTCATTCTCATTCATAGGTGTGGTATTTATGTGGGAAGATTTTAGAAGCAGCCCCACTCTGCCACACCTGCTTTTCCCATGGCTTCTGAAATCCCCCTTGATAGCACTGAAAATACCATGGAGTTTGTCTTATCTAAAAGAGAGAAAAGGGCACATAGAGTCTCAAATTGGATAGGATCAATGATGGAACTTCTGTTGCATTAAATGTCTAGAAGTAAGTCATTTGCTAGTGGTAGTTTGAAAGAAGTGCTGTCATTTTGCAGTAAGATGTTTGAACTAATTACCCTTGACCTGCCTTTGAATGACTTGCTGTGCTCTTTATGAGGCACTTAAATTGGCATTTATTGTTTTAAACTATACATTAATGCTAGTCAAATATTATTTTAGTGGCTGTGTAAAAGCAAACTGGCAGTTTTATCTCCTGTTCTTTTTTTCTATTAAATGAATGCTGAACACCATGGGACACCAATATATACTTCTAGACTCACTGAATTTAAAACTGGATAAAAGAATAATTCACTTTCTAGAGGATTCAGTGAGAATAATTTTCTGATCCAGCTTTAAGATTGAAGCTCAACATATATGCATTTATACATATCATATATAAGATGTACACACATAGGGCCGAAGATTTAGCTCAGTGGTTCCACTGTCTGCCTAGCAAACACAAGGTCCCCGGTTTCATCCCTGTTAACCACATATAACAATACCGGGTGTGGTGACACACCCATGGGCAATCAGTATCACACACCACAATGCCAGGTGTTGTGGCTCATGCCTGTAATCCCAGCACTTGGGAGGATTGTTGAGTTCGAGGCTTGCCTGGGCTACATAGTGAGCTCAGGGCCAGCCTGAACTACAAATGGAGATGCTGTCTCAAATAAATGAATGAATGAATGAATGAATGAATGAATGAATGAATTAATGGGGTTTTAGCTTAAGTGGCACCCCACCTACCTTGGAAGCACCAGGGCCTGAGTTCAATTGCCAATACCGCATTAAAAAAAAAAAAGATGTATACACGTATATAAGGCATATACATGTATATGTATATACACACATGTATACATTTTTATATATATATATATATATATATATATATATATATATATATGTACAAAATGAAGCTGTTTTTCTTGAAAGCATGAAAGAATTGAGAGAAAGAACAAGCAAACCAACCTGTCCCCAACTACCCTTAAAGGGAAACTAAAATTTTGAAAATGCAAATTCTAGTTCAATATTCTATAATTACAAAGTTTAAAAGGCAAGTGAAGAAAAGTTCAGCTCCTGCCACATTGCAGATACGCTAATGTTTGGAATTTGAAAACATGGTTTCCAGTGTAGTCTAGATTTTGCAAAGTGAGAAAACCAAGTTGAAGACTGCTCAGCACTTCGCTCCATCTGCGATCTGCTTCACCGTAGGGCCAACACCAGCAGTCCGCCGATGCCTTTTCCTCCCAGAGCGGCCTTTCCCAGGTCCCCCGGGTCTGCGCTGTGCTCATCAAGTGAGAAGTACAAACCTTTCATTGCTCTTTCATTTGCACCATTTTCCCCCAGGGTTCATATGCTTGTCACCAGCAACAAATTTATATTTTAATATCATTTCTTCCTTAACCTTTTTTTATTTTCTTCCCAGTACAAGTTGAAAGAGTGAAAATAAAGTTGTTTATAAAATGTATGCAGACATATACACACATACATATCAGAGTTGTAAGTCTGTGTATGTATTACATTATAAGTATGTGTTTTGTGTAATCAAATATTTTAGTAGTATATAGGAACATGTGTATCTATGAATCAGTAGAAATATAAATATATGCATATATATGTGTGTGCAACACACCTATGAAACCTTGGTATGATTAACTGGAATCTACTCACAGCCATTTGCAGAGGAAAAATCAAGTCTCATGCTGCTGCGTTACCTGAAGCATCACAGTAACATGCAGCCGCACTGGGGCTGAGGACCTTGAGGTAATCCCTGTATTACTTTTATCCCGGCCCAGAACTCACAGCTTACTCTCTCACTTTGATCCTGGGCTC
Organism: Thryonomys swinderianus; assembly: GCA_004025085.1. Taxonomy (NCBI): domain Eukaryota; kingdom Metazoa; phylum Chordata; class Mammalia; order Rodentia; family Thryonomyidae; genus Thryonomys; species Thryonomys swinderianus. The sequence goes on from PVIC010045101.1 coordinate 8,016, forward strand.
CATAATGGAAGAGAAAAATAGGAAGTTCAGCATGGATTGGAAGAAATGCAGCACTACTTAGTCAGGCCAGGAAACAAAGAAGGACTGGTGATACTGGTCTGGAGCAAGAAAATCATGTGGGAGATCTGAAGTGCTTCCTAACAGTATGAAGAACTCTCACTATGAGCACAATTTTTAGATAACAGGAAGAATGTTTTAGCACACTGTGCTCCCAACAAGTAAAACTGAGTGTGCCAGTAAAATTCAAAGGTCTAAATTCGATTTGTTTCAGATATCAGACAGTTAAAGCATGTCTTTGCTGCTGATAGGAGAATGCTTTATAGTTTATTCCCTTTGATATTATATTGCTATATTGGTATTAATATTGGTATATTATATTGCTATATTGGTATTAATATTAGGAAAAAAAGCTCACACTTGCTTTTCAAATATTCCTCACCCAGCTTTTACAAGCCAATTGATAACTGAATGCCAAATACTTGGGTGTAGAGTGAAACCAGCCTTCCACCTGCTCATCTCAGAACATGGAGTAGGCGCCTGTCCTGGTCTCGGTCCTAAGGACGTAAAGATAGATACAGAATCTTTAATTTTTACAAAACTGATAGCTTGATAAATCCCACACAGACCGGTGCCATGACAGAATGGACTGCTGTTGATCTACTACCTCTTTTCTTAGAGATTTTTCAGTGTGACATGTTTAATTCTACTTGAGAAAATACATGCATTTAAATATTGAACTTAACCCTAGATGTGTGTCGAGAAAATGGAGTACACACTACAATAATTAATTTTTCCATTTATTTTTTCTAGCTTATGATTGAGATACAAAATGATTACTTTCATCTTTGGGAATTAGAATATATACAGATCATATTAAAATCACCTGTAATTCCCCTTTTCCTCCCTATCATCCAATCTCACCATCCCTATTTCCCTTTCCCATCAGCACATTTCTCTGTCTCGTCTTCTCTCATTTTCTGTCAGGATAGATTGAAACAACCCTTTGAATAACAAATGTAGAGTATAAAATGCATAGCTAAAAAGCCACTTTTCAAGAAGGTGGAAGCTTCAATCAATATTAATAGAACAAAGCTCAAGTACACTTTTATTTCCAAGGTATAATACATTCCATCCATTTTTAAAGGTAGAATCCCATATATCCCAGCCTCAACTTTCCAACAGAGTACAGATATGAATTGTGAGAGAGACTTACATAGAGATTCAAAAGCAAGTCTCACTAACCAGTTCTATGGGGGAGGACAGGTGTGCGGGGCGGAAAAAGCAAACTAGAGAAAATGCCAAGTAGATTTTAAGCAACTTGTCACATAGCAAAAGTCTTGCAGAGAACTGTTGAATTGGGCAGAAAATGTTATGTAATGTACCATTCTTTTAAAAAATAACAAAGAGGAAACTATTTAAAGTTAGCTTAACAGAACTTAAGCAACAAAAGTCAGTGAAGAAATAAGTGGAACTACGGATGAGAATTTCTTACCACTAAATCTAACAGTGCATTAGACCATTTTGTCTGAGGAATGTGATCTAGGGAGGGATCCATGTTCAGAAACTTGTAGATGAGATAGCACATCCAGAGCCATAGACAGCAATGCTCAGGCTGTAGTCAGTTTCTCTATTTGGACATAAAACAATGTTTTACATCATCTAAGCATCTATTTTAATCTTTAAGTAACTTACATTGGCAAGTTGCTTTAGCTTTGTTAATTATTTCTAGGGAAAACATGTAAGGCATTAAGATAGACTCAGCAGATTTTTAACTTGTCTGTAAGCTATTAAATATCAAGATATAAATTTGTTCTTTATTCTGTAGACATTGAGAACTCACTACAGACACTTTGAAAAGAGAAGTGATATCAGTAAAAATGTGCCCAGATAGCCAGTTTTTCAGCAACATTTATTAAAGAGCATAGCTCTCCTCCACCATAGGTTTTTGGCCCCTTTGTCAAAGATCAAATAGTTGAATGTGTCTGAGATTGTTTCCACTTCCTTTATTCTGTTCCACTGATCCTTTTATCTGACTTTATTCCAGTACCTTGAGTTTTTTACATCACTGTAGTTTTGCCATATAACTTCGAATCCGGGTCTCTGATGTCTCCACTTTGCCCCTGCTACTCAGGATTGTTTTTGCTAATTTGGGTCTCTTCTGGTTGCATATGAATTTTATGATCAGTTTCTCCAGTTTAATGAAGAATAAGGTTCATATTTTAATTGGAATTATACCACTCTGTATATCAGCTGTGGAGGTACAGCCATTTTGACTATATCTGTTTAGCTGACATGTTTACCAACAGAGGAATAGATGAGGACAGTGTGGTATTTACCCACAATAGAGCACTAGTCTGCAAAACACAAAGATTAACCAGAGTCATCTCCGGTTTAGTAGCAAATACCTGTGCCTTGAGACTAGAATGTTAAGTGAAGTAAATAACACACACAAGCTCAGATATCCCATGGTGTATCTTACATGTAAAACCCAAATTATAAATAAAGAACAAAATCAGAGACAGATAATAAGCAATAGAGAGATTTTTCTCAAAAGGGAAGAGGTTGGAGAGATGGAGGGCAGGAAGGGAAGCAAAGGAGACTGGGAAGGGATTTAAAATGTGTTCTATCATGTACCAGTGCCATACAAGGAATGTAAATCTTATGTATTTTAAACTTGTACTAATAATTTTTTACCTTTAAAAATGTTATTTCCAGGTCGGAGATTTAGCTCAGTGGTTATGGCACCTGCCTAACAAGCACAAGGTCCCTGGTTCTATCCCCGGTAACCACATACAAAAATACTGCCCACCAGCAGTCAGTACCACATATCACAGTGCGGGGCGTGGTGGCTCACGCCTGTCCTCCCAGCACTCAGGAGGCAGAGGCAGGAGGATTGCTGAGTTCGAGGCTTGCCTGGGCTACATAGTGAGCTCAGGGCCAGCCTGAACTACAAAGTGAGACCCTGTCTCCACAAAAAAAAAAGTTATTTCCCTAATCACTTCTAACTAGGGAATCAGTTTCTGGTGTAAGTATAGGATTTTAGAGCTGTCAGAGGTAGAATATGATTAGACGTAGATCTCAAATTCTAGGAAGCACTGCTAAATGGGATAAACAGGTCTGGTCATTGCAGAAAAGACAGAAATCAAATTAAAAAAAAAAGGGGGACGAACTTCACTTACTCCCTGGCAGAATAGTGTAATTACCCAAAATACATTAAGTGTATTTTGCCGTGTTAAATCTTTTTGCATCATTAACATTTTCTAATAATTTTATCTTGTGGAGATGTGGTTTCCATGATACTATTAAAACTTTATCATAGACCAACATTCCTTAGTAAAGGGTGAAAATGTACATTGGATTGAGCTCTTATTAGAGTCTGTAGTGAAGCTGAGCATCTGCTGAGGATGATGCACTGAGGTCTGAAGAGAGGTGATGACCTTTGTCCTCACCGCAGAGCCTGCGGATGACAGATAACAGCCCCAGACAGGCAGGCCGCGCTCAGTATGTCAGAAAGCGGGAGCTTCACACACATTTTGCATGCATGGTGTGCCCCGTGTAAGTGAGAGAAACTCTCCTCCTCTCACCTACTGTATGATGTACTGTGCAACCTCGAAAATCTGTTGTAAAAATGAAGTTACTGTGATGTCTGGAGAAAATAAATTGTCATGCTAAGTGTAACACTTCAAGCCTAAAAATACAAGAAAATTACAGAATATATATCAGATTGGACATACAGGTATTTTTTAAACAACAAAGAATGGTTGGAAATGGTACTTACAGCATTACAAGTACAATTATGTGTTTTCATTAAGCTATTCTCTTAGTGAAAATATACTCAGTAAACAAAATGTTTTGAGAACTTACTATGTGACCAACATTACATATTTTATTGAATAGCAAGGTTTCCCTTGAAGTTGGAATAACTGAATCTTCACAACACTATTTAAAAAATGTTATTTAAACTTGGTAATTTGTTATTAAGAAATTCTATTATGTGAAGCAAAGTATGCTTACATTGAAAATATGCAGAAATGCAAATTGAAATATCAAGAAATAGCAGTTTACCAAAATATATCCCACAGACATATAAAAGAAACAACCATGTATTTTTCTGTCTCTAGATATATACAACACAACGAGGCTTGGTGTGCGTGACAGACTGTTTTCTAAGGTTTGCATTTTTTTTTTTTTTTAAGACAGGGTCTCGCTTTGTAGTTCAGGCTGGCCCTGAGCTCACTGTGTAGCCCAGGCAAGCCTCAAACTCAGCAATCTTCCTGTCTCTGCCTCCCGAGTGCTGGGATGACAGGCGTGAGCCACCACACCCAGCACTGTGGTATGTGGTATTGATTGCTGGTGGGCGTGAGTCACCGTGCCCAGCATTTTATGTGGTTATGGGGATCGAACTCAGGACCTTGCGCTTGAGAAGCAGGAGCTGGAACCACTGAGCTAAATCTCCTGCCCTCTAAGGTTTGTCTTTAACGTGTTATCTCAAGTATTCATAAGTATTAATCGCCATTACCCTCACTTATGACTAGGTCAGTGATGGCAAACTCAAACCTGCAACCCTAATCCCCTTTATTTATTGCAAATTGCCAATGCTACAACTTATCCTTTAAAGAAGCAAACACTATGCATGCCATAGATTTTCCACTATTTCCTAGGTTATAGACACAGACAATAGAGGTGTTTTCAGTGGACAGAGATGTTGAAATTTAAAGCAGGTGGCCCAGCTCCATCAGTGGGATTCTCGAACCTTCTGTTTTCCTCTTTGATATGAATTTGGTATTTTTCTTTTGTTATACTTAAAATGCTGAGTTTTCCCTCCTCTTTCTTCCCCTCCTCTTACTCTTCCTCTACTTCCATTCTTTGTCTCTCTCTGGCATACTAGTGTACACATAGTGTGTGTGTGTGTGTGTGTGTGTGTGTGTGTGTGTGTAGAAACATACATGAACATATGATCTATATGTTTATAGTCTCATCACAGTAAATCACTTCGAGATCTACTCATAATCGTGAGCCACATTTTGAAAAACTCCAGTGTAGGACATGATAGTTCCAAAACCAGTTTGACCTAAGTGAGGATTCAGGGTGGGCAGAGTGAGGACCTTCATGATTCCAGCAAAGGAGGGAGAAGGAAGGATGGGTAGAGAACATGCTTTTATTCTTTTGAATGGCTCTAATTAATCTTCCCCATCTTAACCAGACACAGAAAGATTATTGTCTTATAATTTCACGGGAATTTTAAGTGGTAAAGAAGACAATTATAACAAAGCACTCAGTTCAGAACATGGGCAGGGGAGTCACAGGCTGGGGAGTCAGACTGTCTGGCGCCACAATTTATATGCTGTGTGATTTTGGAAAAGTTATTCAAACACTTTGTAGTTCAACTTCTTCATTTGTAAAAAAGGGATAATGAAGTCTGCTTCAGAGAGCTGTGGTGAGAATAATAAGGTGCTTCGACCAATAAATTGTGCTCTGACAGCTCTCAGGAAATGCTGGTTGTTGGCTAGTGAATAAACACTTGACCAAAATCTGTGGTAACACAGAAGGGAATTGAGAAGATTCAACTAATAGAAATTTTTCAAAGGGTATTTTGTCAGCACTCCTGATGCCTTTTGGTTATTGGTCAGTGAACTGGCTAAGGAATCAAAAATGCTTCATTATATTAATAATATTATCAATAGTAAATACATAATTTTAGCCCTATATTAAATCGTAAAATGGTTCCAAGTCACCTCCTTTCTCTTCATGTCTTTAGCCTATGAACATTAATGCATCACAGTGAACACAACAAAATCAATTTGCTGCTGTAAAGATTTTTAAAAGTTCTTTAGTACTAGAGGTGTAAATATTTAGCCACAATCTGGGACAGTAAGAGAAAGAGAAATAGAAGGAGAGAATGACGTTTTAAATCCTTGAAGTTTTCATTGGTTCATCCACTTTTCTAAAAATCTGTGATCCTCATAGTTTTAATATTCATTTTGAATCAGTTGAAAAATTTGCCATCAGTGAGGAAAGAGAAAATTGTCATTTCTCAAATGAGTAAAAAGTAGCACTCCTAACACGCTGAATGTAGAAACAACAATGACAAAAACACAATCTGGAAAATGGCTACTGAAAGTATCAGTTTCCTCTGTAAAACTAGGTCACGGCTGCTCTCACACTGAACTTGGTCTGACTTCTCAGAAAGCATGGATAGTAGGAATTCCCTAGGGATCCTAGTGAATTCACTGTAATTTTGAATTCACTGTACTTTTCATATGATGAGCAGAAATTGAAAACATTCCTCTTTTAGGCATGGTTTTGAGGAACTGAGCCTATGATAGTCATTAGCAAAGATGTGTTGTGCATATTTATGTTTTTCTTAAACTGCAAGTTTCCATCACAGGGTAGCTAATACTATGGTAATTAAGATATTAAATTAAGTCATTGTTTCACATACCATGCTGAGAAAATAATAACAAAGTATGGTAACGTTCTATAATAGTCTCTAGAATAGTATAAATGTGTCCACAGTAAAGACAGTACAGTCATTTTATTGCTTTATTATACTAGTTTTAATAAAGAATGAGTCAAGGGCCAGGGATTTAGTTCGGTAGTTCTGGCACTTCTCTGGCAAGTACAAGTTCTTGAGTTTTATCCCCAGACCACATACCACAGTGCCGGGCGTGGTGGCTCATGCCTGTAATCCCAGCACTCAGGAGGCAGAGGCAGGAGGATTGCTGTAAGTGCAAAGCTGACCTAGGCTACATAGTGAGCTCAGGGCCAGTC
>PVIC010045102.1:0-14762 GCA_004025085.1 Thryonomys swinderianus
AAAAAAAAAAAAAAAAAAAATCAGATGTTTTCTTATCAAAATACCTTCCAACATGAAACCCTATGACCAATACGATGTACCATCCTGAACAAATTTCTCTAGAAAAGATTAATTTTGGCAGCCTGATGGGTATATCAGGTGTGGCATTTGGAGTATATAATATTCATTCCATTTCTATCCTTCATGTGGTATTTTCTTTGAAACAGATTATGATATTTTCTCTAGCATCAGTCTCATGAGTGCTAAGAGATCGTGGTCCAGCCCAACCCTCAGACTATCTCTGGTTCGCTGTGGTTGTCTCTGCATTTTGCCCTTGACATTAGAAGTCTAAGCAGAATAGGAGTTGAAAAAGTCACCCTGTGCCAGGTAAGAATTACACATTTTTGGCAAGCCTTGAGAAATGCACGTATTATAGGCTGCACTTGCCAATGGCAATAGCAATCTATTGATTGTTGATAGAAGCCAGTAACTGGGGGTATTAAGAAGCTATAACATAGAGGAATGCTGAGAGGCTGATTGCACACATGATTTTCTGCTCTTCTGCTAATAGCAAAATCATCAGAGTTTTTTTCTTGAATGAAAATTCTACATATTTATATCTCTCCTGATACCTTTCACATTTTGTACTTAGTTTACAACCTAAGATGTAGTTAAAATTGCTTTACTATTGTCCTAAGAATTTTGTGTCACTTCATAAAAATGAGATCTGTTAATGTACACAATTTGTAAAATCCCCAGGTATTTACTGGAGCCAGCATATCTTTTCCAAAGCTCTAGTGGCTACACTAATCATAGCTTCATCCTTGAATTATTCACTCTGACCATTTTTCAGTTGCTGTATTTATTTATAATTTTAAGCAGCCCAAACCCTTTGTTAGTACTTTAGCTTGAATTTATAGAGTGGTATTCTGAAAACCGTGACACAAATCAGTAAATATTTGTTATACACCTGCATAATATAAATGGACTGCATACAATATTTCATTTTTCCACAAGTACAATTCCCTAGGACCTTTTAATTTCCTTTGAAAATTGTTATTCATACCTTATCCCGATAAAGTTTCAATTCCTAAAATTTCAACCATAAGTTTTACTATATTTTCTTTCATTTAAATATCCCTTTGTCCCAAGACAATATATTCTACTCCAAATGCTGAAACAACAGAAATCAATAAATTTAATTTAGTACAACACAACACAATACATAGATTTATTAGAAATAGACAATAAAAGCAAATTGGGATTTTCCCTATGTCCTTATCTTTGACAGCTCATATTTCCTTAAAAATTATACAAGATATCCAGATACCAAAAATTTAGTATGAAGGTTTCTATAAGTGCTTCCCAGTCATTTATATTTTTTTATTTTTTCAGTCATTTACTGAAAAATAATAGTGAATTTAATGGAAATCAACAGCGGAAAAATTGAATGTTGTGAATTTTATATGATTTGTTACATTCATTTCATAGGAGTGTTCTATTATTTCTTGTTGTAGTGTAAGTTTTTTTATTGTCATAGTAGATTTGTCATAGAAAACAACATATATGCATAACTAAAATGTTTATTTAATAAAGTAATTTGAAATTTTCATTAGATTCTGGCTTCTATGGGAGCAAATGTATTCAGTGTAGTCATTCTGTCTAGACAAAGTCTATTTGATTTTCTAACCCCAAATCAAACAAATCACTTATCTAGAGATCTAGGTTTGTTCTACAACACCGAACACAGTTGGGTGCACCTGGGCCTTTTGAGTCTCACGACCATGTATTCTAACCTCACTTCTACCTTGTAGTCATCGTGATGACCTTTTGGCCCAACTTCTAGGTTATCTAGAAATTTTGCTTTTTGATAATATAATCTTGTTAGTTGATAATTTTTGACATGTCTCACTATATTGTGTTATTTTTGAAATTGGCAATAACTGAATTAAAATCTGTACAAAGAATAAGATGGAGGTTGGAGTGGTGATAAATATAATTATTAATATCAATTTAGTTAATGAGAGCTTTGAGGTAGGCATTTAAATGGGGAAGCATACCAAGTTTGTTTACACAAACAGTACTCAAAGTGAGTGAAGATAGCTATGTATTTTAATTATTATAATTTATTTTCCTATGTTATAGATGACAATATGGGAATCACTGTAGCACCTGAAATTGTCAACCCTTATTCTTGGTGTATTCTAATGAAGACAAGAATTTAAAAATATATTTTATCTATTTGATAGGTTTTGTCCATGCATGAAGCTGCTGTCACTAATTTGTCCTCCTATTTGCAGAGCTTTCATCTTGTGCTTTAGAATTTCTGAAACTCTATTTCTATGCAGTAAAGCAAGTTTTTCTCAACAATTTTTTTTCTAACATGGAAATTTGGTGTATATATGTCTTTTACCAAGCCTATGCATGTATTGTGTGCTATTGTTTATGGCTTTATTTACTGTTGCTTCTGAGTATTTGGAAATTAGGTTCTTCCTAATTAAAATTATATATAATGTACAGTGATTTTTTAAAATCACCTCTTCCAAGCATGAAGTGGGCTCTTATTTCTGAGGAAAATAATCATATGCCAGCATTCCTTTGACTTTTTATGTGCACTGTGTTTGATAATTTTTGTCCATCCCATCAAAAGTATAGGCAAATATTTAATAAAGGTTGATTTTATTTTGCTCCGTTTGATTGCAGATGTATTTAACCATTATTATTTCAGAAGTTTAATCTTTTAGGTCACGGACTGGAGTTAGTATTAGCTTTTCCTAAAGAAGTAAGAAAGATAATGAATGATGGAATCAGAGAGGCCTGTCAGGATCTGTCCACTGTTGACTACTCTCCATGAGCTCATCGAACATGAAGTACTGTATTTGGATGCAGTAATATTATGGCCATATTTCAATACTATTCCCCAGTTGGATCTAAGTAGAGTAGAATTAACATGTATCCACTGCTACTTCTTAGTTTTGGTAGATTACAGGATTCCTGAATTCTCATAATTTAATAAAAATATTTCAAAAATAATTATATAAAGCATATATTATAGTGCACATTTCCACTTATATGATTGTAATAATTCATAAGGTGATATTAAACCATACCTATTGATTATTAGATTTAATATTTTAGTTTATGGAGTTATCAACTTATTTGGACTTATGGTATTCAAAGCAATTTTATTTTTATTCAACATGCTGTTAAATAGTCTTTTGCTAAATAACACTTTACTTTTTGCTCTATAGAATTGTTTCTAATTTTTTATAGCATTAAATTTGATAATTGAATCCTATTCTTTTGTTTTGTAGTAATGTAGCCTTGGTAAGAAGCAGACAATAGTCCCATGCATGGAATCAAATGTAGTATTCATTTATTTATTCCAAGAGAGGGCAGCAAAAGTCTGTTTTAAATAAATCTAATGTGCGCTGATGTCTTCTGGTCAGTGGTTGTTTTGAACAGATTGTTCCTCTTTAAAAATCATCTTTGCTTTTCTTCCACTCCAAATAAAAATAAAAATAAAAATATGAAAACATAAGTTTGTTGTGTAAGTATGTAGAGGGAAAAAACCTATTCATAACTAAAGCAGGACATTTAGAATACCAAAGGGCTAAAAGTCTCTTAGATGTTATGATTTCCTTTGTTTCCCTTTTATCAAATTCCATTAAAACTGGAATAAAAACTATTTTCTCATTTATTTATTCTACATCCCTGACACTAAACTACATATCATTGAAAAATTTTTAACAAACTACATAAGGCATTAACATTACCTCACATTATTAAATGATTATCAATTTTTAAAACGGTGAATACAGTTTTAAAGAAAGTGTTGGCATTGAGCTGATGAAACCTTTTGACTGAGAAATTGGTTATGATTTTAGACAAATATCCAGCCGTGCCCCGACACCTGGTCTGATGCTGATTTCCAGTGGGTGAACTTGTCCTCCTCACAGGGCTGTTTTTTTCCTGAAAGAAACATTCAGACCTCAACTGGCACTCAAAGAAACAGTAGTAGATTTATTTTTTCTCTTATTTCTTTATTAGACACATTTTTATATTTCAAATTCCTGTTCTTTAGCTATTTGGAAGCTGTACCTTTTAATAAAATGACTCATTTCAAAATAATGAATATGCACTTAGCTTTCTCATCCTCAGGTTGAAATGAAAAGTAGGAAAATAAGAGATGCAAAAATCAGAAAATAATTGTTTTTGAGTGTCTGAGGACAGCAAGAATTCTATATACATAGACTACTACTGTCAGAGAAATGGAATTAAAGATTGAAAAGGGAGAGTATCATGCTGCATACAGTAATCTTCATGGAAAGAGAAGCATAGGCAGTTACCCATAATAAAGTCAATGAAATGAAAAATCTATCACATAATAGCAAGTATATTATTGATTTCAGTTTTATTTTTACTATTTCTAAAAACAGCCTTTTCTTTTATAAATAACCACATTCTGTCTTTTACCTGACAACATACAAGTTAATGCACAGACAGAAACTCCTGTGCCAAGTACTGCGGAGTGATGGTGCGGTACTGAGACTCTGTAAATTGTCCTTATATTTTATTCCCATATAACTATAATTCTTTTCCCAGGCATAGATTTCCACTTTCACAGCTCGCCCTGCAGTGCTTCGCGACAATTACGTGCCACATTAGTGAGAAGGCGCGGAGCAGAATCACCGTGCGACTGCAGATGTTTGCGCACAGCGCGAAGCATATGTCGTTAGACACCGTGGATGGAGCAAGTATTACAAGAAGGCATTATGCTAAGTCCAGTCTATGGATTATATCACCGAATCCACAGAAGACAAGAGTGAGACTCATTGGTTGGGTGATTGCTCCTTATGATGAAAAGAATCACGGAGCGCCACACCTTCTAGTTGGAGACGAATTAGTTCAGTGACATAGGACTCGCTCAGCCTCATCTTTCCACCACTTTGCTCACCGGCTGGTTTCCTCACTCTACTTTGGGTGCTCAGTGTCTTCTCCTTGTTTCTTCTTATTTTCAACAGATGTTCCTGGGAAAGGATCAGGGGTTAGCCTATTAAGACTTAGTAAAAATTTGAATCTTTATATTGCTTTCTCCATTATCTGTTTATACTTAATATTGTGGGTTGAAAGGTCTCTCATCAAATAAGAGGTTCGATAACCGGTCCAGAGATGGGAGACGTACTGGACGGCTCTGTCAATGTGGTGAGGCGGCGAAGCGTGCTTTCAGGGTCACAACTTATGCACAGTTAATTCTAAAACATGAGTTAATGCACCACTTGGCCTACTGTGCTGTATAGTACATGTTTAGTGTGTGTGTGTGTGTGTGTGTATGTGTGTGTACCAAGAGCTCAAGCATATTAAAGATACGCTCTACCACTGAACTACTCCTCTAGTCTTTCATAAGCATTAAAGAGGAAAAAGCACGACAATTCACAAAAGCATGTTTTGAAGTAAACACTGTTCTTTCTATTTTAAAGTAAATAAGCCAGAAGTAGTTGTTAGGAGCCCTGCCCAAGACAGCAGAAGGAATGTGGTGAAACTCGACGGTCTTTAACTATCTGTTTTCTATTTCTCTCCATCTTCCCTCCCCCTCTGTTTCTGTTCTCCAAAATTTTATCTGTCTTCTATATCCTTTTAGTCTTTTTCTACATTGACTAGTGATTATCACCTTATTTTTAGGCCATGACTTATTAGTTAGGACGTATCACTTTGCATTTTGTACCAAATTGTTGCAGTATTTACAAACATGCACTGACATTTCCCAAACTTCTCAACCCCAAACCTCAAACTAAATTATCTTGCCATCTGAACATTTTCCTTTTCTTATTTTGTATTTGAAAAGTTTTATGATTTAGCAACCTAGTAAATACAGATATTTAAGGTTGCTCTTAATTATTTTTGATGCCTCCCCTTTGTTTAATCACCAGCTATTATGGTTTATACCTAGAAGTCTCCTGAAGCCTCAACGTTTTGAAGTGGAGCTTTGGGGAGGTGTTTAGATTCAGGAGTTTATAGCGGCCTTGGTGTTAGGAGGCATGGTCTGGATAAGAAGAGACAGGTCACCGGGGACTGCCTCGAAGGGTTTATCTTCCTCTCCATTCCTCCCTTCAGCTCCCCCGCCTCCCTGCCACGGAATCAGGAGTAGCTCTCCTCTGTCACGTACCTGTGCCTTGTCATTTTGCCCTGGAGCCAGCCGATTGAGATGTGAAATAAAACATTAAGTTGTGGATACCAGTTATTGTCTCTCGGTAATGAGAAAGGGACTAAAGAGCCGAGTATTCTCTTTAAATACTTTCAAAGTCATTCCCTTTCCTTCTCTGTCTCTACTGCTGAAACTCTTATTCCAGCATTCGGCCTGTATCCCCTGGACTATTGCATTACCATTTTGATCGGTGTCATGGACACTGGCTTTTCCACCCTCGTTCTTTTGCAGTCTACTGTTATTGTTCTTTTGTGACTTTATCCCTTGAAAAGTAGCCATTGGTATCTTGCCATGGCTTACAAGATAAACTTTCTTTGGTGGCTTCTGAGTCTCTCTAGGAAGCAATGACTTCTCTCTCCACCACCTCTGGCTCTTCCTCCAGGACCCGATGCTCCTCCCCCACACATCTCTCACATCTCTCAATACATTTCATCTCTCTGGACCTTGAGTCATTCTCTTCTTCCTTTGACTTCTCTTTATTTTGTTGGAAAATTAATTTATCTTTCCATAGCCTCGCAGAAATGCCACGGTTTCCTTTTCTGACTCTAACATGGCTGAATGACTAATTTCATGACATTTGAAGTACTCCTTTAAGGATGTGACTTTTACTTTTGAAACTTTAATGAAAGAAAAAGGCACAAGCAATGAAGAAGCATAACAAACGATGATGAACTAGGTGCTGACGTTTTCATTAAAGCTGCCCGGGTGCACTCCTGCGTAGCGCCCTGCTGCCTCTCATCCAGTTCGGGCACAATGTTGAATTAGTGTTAGTCGTTTTTATGTCTGAAACTGGTGTCATTTGACCTATTTGTATCTTTGGCAATATGACTGATGTTTCTGTTTCTGAGCTTTATTCAAATGGGATCATATGTATACAGCTACTGCCCATTTCCTTTTCTTGCTTGTACTGCATTTCTAAGATTCTTCATGGTATTACCTTGGAAGTTGAGTGTAATATTTTACAGCTGCATTTTAAAAAAATTAAAGTATTCACATTTACATATTTTTTACAGATGAATATTTGCATTTTTAAAATTATTGTATATAATGTTAATCTGAATATTACTGAACATACACCATGGATGAACATGTGCAAGAATTAGGAATATGTAGCCTGCAGTGGAATGCTTCAGTGTGAGAATACATTCCTCTTTAACTTTGGGAGAAAGAGAAAGTGTTTCCATAATGTGCATTATCAATCTGCACTCCCACCGATAGTGTGGACGACAGTATTGTGTACAGTGGGGCCTGCTGCTACTCTTCAAGCAGTGAACCTTTGAGGTGAAGGACTGTATAATATTTCATTTTCCCTATTACCAGTTCAAATACCGAGCCCAGTGCATGGTAGAAGTAGGCACACAATATATGTGAAATCTAGAATGTTTAGGTGCCATTGAGACAAAATGTTACACATAAAAGGAGAGGTAGGAGTAGTGAGATGCTGTGTATTTTTCAAGTTGAGGAGCCGTCTTATTTCATCCTCTTGGGCCCTTATGTTTCTTCTTCAGTGAAACGGTGCTCAAAGCAGAGAACTGTACTAAAAGTTGTCATGGTACCATTGTGGAGATCCGTGTGGAGATTTCTCAGAAATCTAGGACTAGGGGTCCCATTTGACCCGGCTATCCCCCTGCTAGGAATATACCCAAAAGAATTTAAAAAATCACATTGGAAAGACAGATGTACACCCTTGTTCATAGCAGCTCAGTTCGTGATAGCTCAATCTTGGAAACAACCCAAATGTCCATCAACTGGAGAGTGGATAAAGAAGTTTTTTTTTTTATAAAAGGCAGTATTACTCTGCCATAAAGAATGACAAGATCGATCCATTTAGGTGCAAATGGAGACACCTGGAGGATATACTAATAAGTGAAATCAATAGATCACAGATAGACAATTTCTGGATCTTCTCTTTGGCATGAACACCTGTAGATGCAAATGAGCTCTAGAAAGTATGACAGCTTTTATAGAGTAGGAAATTTCCATAGGAAACTGGGTATGGGAATGTGATGAGGGGAAGGAATAAATATGATACAGAAAGAAAATAAAAGAGCATGTATAAAGGGGGTGAGGAGGTGTGGGTGGGTGGGGATATGGGTAAAAATGAGAATTGACTTGTGTCATATACTGGTACAAATTCCCCAATGTTACACGTGATTTTGAGATGTATATAAATTGTATCGATAAAGAATTCAATTTTTAAAAAAATTGTCATGGTTCTTGCAAAGGGTTGCTTTTCCATATTTACTTATTTACATAAGAAAATGATTAATATGGTGAACATCTGATACCTTATGCTATTTTAATTTTAGAAACTATATTACCCATTTTCAGAAAATCCTATTAAATTGTGTTGAATTCTTTTGTTTTTATAAATTTTTATTATATTTCAGCATGATTTCATGAAGAATATAATGTGAACTAAAGCAAATGTGCTCAGTCTGTGTAGTTTTGCTTTCTACACTTGTATAATAATTAGTAATTTCATAAACTTTATGAATTATAAATTTAATGATATTTACTCATGAGACCCATTTGGTTGATGAGGAAATGAAGGCAGTAGTAAAAAACTGCTTTATTCATGCTGTGGCTTGTGTGACGAGATCTGGTACTCTATTAATATCCACGATTAAAAAGAAAATTTGCTAAAATTTACACTGTTAGATCAATGTTTTACTCAATATCCTATAAGCACTCCATTATTGAACATCTTCCTGTGGGTGCAATTACACATTAACTTTCATTTGTTTTTGTTTATTTAAAATGTGTTCTTAGGACCTCCCCTTATATATGTTTTCTCCTTTTTCTTAAAGTGTTTTAAGTTCCTAAACAGTAACAGATATTTTATTCCTTTCCATTTATTTTCCATTTATAATATAGTGTATGCCAGTAGGTATACAGGGCATGCCCTTAAAAACATTGATTTTATGAGAAATAGAAATTGATGATTTCTCATACATTGTGAATAGACTAAAATGTTTGACCACCTTATGGTGAAAATACTAAAAAAAAAAAAAAAAAATCCCCGATTTTCTAAGTGGCAAAGAAAAGAGATCAGGTTCTTTCAGCTGAGTCATATTGTCTTGCAAAATTTTATTTTCTGAAAGCACTAATGCTTTTCATTTTCACTTGAAATTGTCTTTGATTAATATTTAAATAACATGTACAGTAGCTTTTACTAAGGCTAATAGTGAAACTGAGTGCCCCTCAGATAGGAAATTTTTAATGTTTGCAGAGCCATTTTGTCAGCAGTTTTTGTGCCTTTTCAAAGGTCAGTGTCTAATGGGATTAAGTTGGATAATGAAATAACAAACTGAGATCTAGGTCCACGGTTTGTTGCCTGTGGAGCACTTCTATGATGAATATAAATGAAAACTGTCTCGTGGATACAGTAGAAGTCACCATGCTCTCGCACATGGATCTTCTGCTAAGTCAGCAACTTGGCATGTAATTGACGCTCAGAGGATCGGAGTGATACAAGAGGAAAGTTGACAAAGGTTCACACTAGTAGAATAGAAAATATCCTGTTATAATTTTGAGGAAAGTAGATTTACAAAAGAAAACAACTAACGCAGAAATAATGCCTAAAATTAATCTTTACTTTCTTACTAGTCTGTATACTGGGCCAATTCTTTGACCAATAACTTACATATCCCTGTGCTTTGGGTCCCTTGTAGAATCCGCCTATTTTTCCTTCTATCTGATAGGAATTAGTGCTGTCTGTGATACAGTGTCTTGCTCTATTTTTACCCTGAGTTTTTGTGTCATTTGTCTTTAATGATGATCATTTGTATAAACATAATTTCTTCTTTTAAAATAATAAATGTGACTTTAAAGCTGTTTGAATTATGAGAACCAAAAAATACACCTATTATCACCTAATATTGTTATTGTACATAACTTTGATGTGTGTGTGTTTATAGTATATATAACTTATAGTCAAAATGTATTTTTGAATGCTTTTTTTTTACCAAATTTTGTCACTTTTTGCGATTTAGTTTTGAATGAAATCTCAAATATTCCATTGAGCATAACTTTTGTAAGCTAATGTCTATCAATTATATTTTAATTTTATTATAAATATTTTTTGCTGGGCTAGGGAATCAGACATAGGGTCTTGCACCCTATCTGGGAGCTCTGCACTGAGGTGTACTCTTAGTCAGCAGAGTCATCTTTAAATGTTTTTACCATTATTTATTACTAGGAGTTTGTTTTTCATCTTTTCTGATACGTCTCATTCTTCAGCCCCACAGCATCCAAAAAAACATGGTGGCTGAGACAAGGTCTTTTATAGAAAACTATTGCATGTTCTTGTCAAGTATTTTCATCTTCTTTTAGCATTCTTTGTCCTCATTGTGTCTTATAATCACTTATGTCAAGCTGTCTTTCCCTACCAAAAAAAAAAACATAGCAAATTATTAGTATTTTAAGAAGAATTAAAGAATAAACTTTTACAGAAATGTACAAGGGGTGATTACCTAATGAATTTCAGATATGAGTTTACTCTGGCAGCTAAATTATTTAAGGCCAGGTAATTTTCTATTGCTCAGAAAATAATTATTATAGGCAACTTTTCTATCTCTTCTCAGGGTTAGTCGGAGTCCTGCAATCACATTATAGTATGTAATAAAACTTTAATAATGAGCTGAAACAATTTGGTCATACTGTGGCTCTTATAATGGATTGCCTTGAAACAATCACATTTTTTATAAGTTGTAATGAGATCCTAGTTCAACTTAATGTAACAGGGAAGTTTTACATGTGTAATAAGATATGGAGAATTATCTTTCTAGAATAAGAAATATATATAAAATAGACACTATTTAAAATTCTATTTATTTTATATTATTTATGGGACCCTTATGAATGATATAATTTAACTGTTAACCAACTTACATTTTAAGAATTTTAATAGTGCTTTAGATGATTGTTGATTCAATATAAAAATTTGCAATCAAATGTAAATAAGCTTGATTGGTTGTTATACAATTTTACTGACTAGTGATACATTTTCAGTACATGTGTGTCTTGAGATGGGGTCTCTCTTAAATGCAAAGAAAATTGAAAATTACATTAACACCTCTAATTTACCTGGCTACTGTTTGTTCTCAAAGCAAGTTATTGGATAATAAAATAATAAAACTTAATTAATTTCCAAATGTTCACCAATTTTACTGGTCTTTTGGCTTTTCTTGTGATTTGAATAAAAAATTTCAATTTATAAGTTAAGATACATTATTAAATACTCTTCACTGAATTTATTTATTTTTAGTTAACTTCTTATTTTTTGTTAATTTTTTTTTTTTTTCGAGATAGGGTCTTGCTTTTGTAGTTCAGGCTGGCTCTGAGCTCACTATGTAGTCCAGGCAAGCCTCGAACTCAGCAATCCTCCTGTCTCTGCCTCCCGAGTGCTGGGATTACAGGCATGAGCCACCATGTCTGACACTGTGGTATGTGGTGCTGATTGCTGGTTGATTGCTGGTGGGCGTGAGTCTCCATGCCCAGCATTGTATGTGGTTACTGGGGATCAAACTCAGGACCTTGTGCTTGCGAGGCAGGCGCTGGAACCACTG
Source organism: Thryonomys swinderianus (assembly GCA_004025085.1). Classification (NCBI taxonomy): domain Eukaryota; kingdom Metazoa; phylum Chordata; class Mammalia; order Rodentia; family Thryonomyidae; genus Thryonomys; species Thryonomys swinderianus. The sequence continues at coordinate 11,755 of PVIC010045102.1, forward strand.
AGCTAACCCTCCAGCCCTTTTGTTAATTTTTAAAATATGGAGCTTTGAAAGCTATAAACACTACCTTAATCAAAAGTTTTAGTAAAAAAAAAGATACTGAAAAGTGTAACATTAAAATAACTATGAGTGCCGGGCATGGTGGCTCACGCCTGTAATCCTAGCACTCGGGAGGCAGAGACAGGAGGATTGCTGAGTTCGGGGCTTGCCTGGGCTACATAGTAAGCTCAGAGCTAGCCTGAACTACAAAGCTAGACCCTGTCTCAAAAAAAAAAAAAAAAACTATGAGTACATGGCACACAACTATGAGTATTGCTCAATATTTTTTGGTTTTGATAAACAAAACAGAAAAAGAAACAATCGTTTTTTTTCTGAAAAGAATAGAAGACAATTGCTGTTAGATTACATGTTAACATAAGAAACCAAATGAATTAATGAATAAAAAATAAGAACAGGATGAAAATCAAACCAATATTTACATAACAATATTCTTTATCAGAGGCTATTTTCTGGGAATTTATTATTCAAAATAGACCACATTCATAATAACCAAAAAGACCTTATCCATATCCAAAGAAACAAATCCTAAGAAGGGAGCTCTCACCCTATTTTGAAATAAATGAATATCTACAAAAAGATAATAATTCGTGGGAGGGCAGTAGTCCACATATTAAATTCAGTTGGAGAATGTTGCCAGTGTATCCATGCTTTGGCCTCATCCAAAAAGAATGAAATCAGGGTAGCTGATGAATAGTTTTCCACAGTAACGGATGTGAAATCGAGAAACAGCCAGGACTGACAAGCACTGCATTAACACCCTTCTTTGCTAAACTCAAGTTTCTTTTAAGTGTTGTTATTTAATAAGATATGATTTTTCTCTGGCCTGGCATATATTTCTTTTTTTCTTGTCTAAATTACTCACAGAAAAACTCTTCAGTTTCATGAAGCCAGATTGCTTTCAAACTCTTCAACTCCCAGAGTTCCTTTCAGCTGAGCATAGATATATTTGATTTTGTTCTGAATTTGTTTCACTTCAGATTGTAGCAGTCTTGAAATAAAGAAATCTACCTAGCTCGCAAAGCAACAACAATGAATAAACAAATACAAAAAAATCAAACCTTACAGAACAATGAGAGACTTGTATACTATTTACCCTTCTCTGTTTGCACTTAGTTAGCACTGGAAACTCAGCACTTGGTTGATGAAGACCATAGAAACAATCTTTGTGATCATCCTGAGATGTGCGCTAAGCAGGTGCAAATGAGTAAAGGAAACTGTTAGGCTGATAGTTGTGTTCCCCACTTTCTCTATTTCCCCCCAAAATCTATTTTAATTAACATCTATATTTTATTTTTAAGTTATCTAGACAGATTACTTTGGCTATCACTTAAAATCATTTTACTGATATGGACTTTTTTGATATCAAGACAAAGAAACATTACCAAGTGAACTTTTGCTACCCTTGGATGATACTTATTACTCTATAATTTGAGTTTCAGTGTTTGAAAGAAGCTGATGCAAACAAACAATTTCTTGGAGGAATATTTTGGCAAATTATTCAGGGAAGAAACGGAAAAGCGGATACTTCAAGAAATCTAATTGTTAGATTAATTGTTGTTCAAATATCAGGTGAGAGGAGTCTCGATATGATTTTAATCCTGAGTATGACAAATTCAATTATACTAGTGAACCTCTTTACACCTATCTCTCTTGTAAAGCAGCATATCTAGTATATATTCTTCATGAGACTTTTGGAAAGATTAGACGCACTGAACTGGTATGTGGTAAGGATTTAGCAGGTTTCTTGGCATATCTTTAAAATTTAACTAGTGTGTATGCATTGTTAGAGTTGTGATTGTTTTCTGCCTTCTTTAGTGTTTCCCAAAGATCACCAAGAATTTTCAGTGTTTAACCAATATCAAGTAATTATGAAGGATGTGGCCATTTTCTATATCTTCATAGTCTTTTTAGAAACAGGAAATGATAAACATGAGTATGACAATGTAAAATAGAATCATATAAAAAGGGCATTTGAGAGTGATGTACAAATGAGAAAAGATTTAAACATGGAATTCAAAGGTCATAAACTGCACCAATTTCATTTTTTTCTCCCTTCTTTTTCTTCTTTCACAGGACTAGGGATTGAATTTATTTTATTTTATTTGTTTTTATTTTGAGCAAGACCTTATGAAATGATTAAGTTGTATGGGCTCGGAAGATCCTCCTGTCTCCATCTTTGAGGGTGCTGGGTCACATGGGTGAGCCACACGTGCATTTGATTCTTCCTATTTAGGGAGCCCTTTATCTATTTCTGGAAACTGTATCTACAAAGTAATTAGGAAAATGATTTTCTCTAAGCTCTGTTTGTTTTACATATGCATTTGAGTACTTGGAATTTAAATTCCATTATAAACTTTAATAGTAATAGAGATTACATAGAAAAGCAAAATTGCAGTAGAATGTGTCTTGACACTTTGTGTGAGGAATGACAGAGCAAACAAGATCGGTGTCGTTCACTGTCTGGGGACACATAGACCTGGTGTTGTCCAGACTGCAGGAATAAAGTAATGAAGGGGTAAGTGGTGACAAGGAAGCAGTGGTGGGCTTTAGGAGCAAGGATCTGTTGTGACATAATTCTTCTCTTTGGTCTTGTTCAAAGAATGTATCCCCTCTTCCTTGGATTAACAAAAAGATACTTGACTGAACAGTATTTCATTGCCTTATGTTTAAAATGTTATGCATAAAAACCAAAACAAACAATACTTGAGAATTTTCTAGCTATCAAATTGAAACAGGATATTATTTTTGGTAGCAGTGGGCCTTTGATATCGCTTTGTGATTGGTTCCTTTTGTTTCATCAGCTGCAGGTCCCTGGAGAGGAAGAGAAGAGTGGAGTCTGACAGAGGTGGCTTGTGGGACAGTGCATGAATCACGGAGCAGGTATGTGAGGGAGTGTTCTCTAGCTTGAGAGGCCATCGGACACTTCTCTCTCAAGGAGCCCAGAATGTTCA
>PVIC010045104.1:0-14749 GCA_004025085.1 Thryonomys swinderianus
TAATGGATCACAGAGCACTAGTAAACAGTGTGCTTTTGCCATGTGAACCCTCAACACTCTGTAAAATTAACCCTATGTATGTTTCCTGTCCTTTGATTGACTGTAGTAGTCTGAAAATGGTGATGAAGGAAAATAATGACAGTAATGAACTTTTAGAGAATACTTAAGGGAGCAAGAGAAAGATAAAAATATCAAGGACAGGGTTATCTATTGATATTCACTTCAAAGGAGATGGAAGAGTCTCTTTATATCAAAACCAACCACTCAGTTACTTAAAGACAAAGCTCCTAAAGCAAGCAATTTGTCTATCTGAAAAGTTCATCTTTGAGAATAAAGGGAAAATGACAAAATAACAAAATAATGTAAAAGGTATTAATAATCTGCTAAAAGAGGAAAGTCAAGTGTTGGAACAAGTTTGGGTTTCAAGGCGTTAAACAACTGAGTAAATGTAATCCGAACTTAGGTAAGCTATTTATTTTGTTTGTTTGTTTAAAAAGTATTTCTTTTCTCTTCTGTGCTCAATATGCCTATAAACCATTAAACTTTACACCCTATCTCATCAGAGTATGTTGACATAGTTATCCTATCCCCTAAATGATATGTTCTATCTTTCTTCAGGTCACAGTAAAAAGCTAATATAGAACTCATGTATTATAGGCCTCAAATTCCTTGTCCAATGACAAAATCTTCTGCAACTTTCCATTAGAAAGATGAATGAATCCAGCCCCCAGTGATACTGTCAGCTGAAAAAACCCAGGCTCAGGCTCACGAAGGCCCTGGCACATCTTATGCCACGGCTGCACTCTGACCTGGGAGTCCTCGCTACCTCGCCACAAATCACACCTTTGTGTTCAGATCCTCACTCGAAATTTATCAACCTAAATACTCTCCCTGCTGCTATATATTTGCTTCCGCTAAATATTCTGGGATTCCTTTTCTACCTGCCCCTTTTCCAATGCACCTTTCCTTCAAAGACGATTAGAGGTCAAATAGAGGTTAAAACAAAGTTCACCCACATTCATTGGATGTACAGACTCCACCCACTGCCCTGGCTTCCGGGACTTGAGACTTGATTCTGACGTGAGCAATATAATGCCTCTGCTGAATGAGAAGGCACTGGAAGGCTGCTGCAGGTAGTAGGCAGGATGACAGGGTCCGTAACTGTGGTTTGGACCTGCCTTATCTTATGGTAGTTGAACTGAGGAGCATAAATAAGGCAGGGGAATAAACCACAGCTCGTTGAAAGAAACTTCAAAAAACAATAAATCCAGAAAAGCTAAGAAAAATGAAGAGAGGTGAAGTCCCGTGGAGGTAAGGGCAAAGTCTGGCTCTGAGTTGGGCCCAGCTTTGATGTTCTTAAAGAGAATCATGAGTTCCCCATTAAAGTGCTCAGTATGAGCTTCTGGATGGCCCATGTGGTGACCAAAGAGAAATTACTTCATTTTTTATCTCACAATTACATTTTATCTGTGTGCTCTGCTTGGGACCATTATATGCACCTTACAAATAATTACAAGTAAATACAATGTATTGGTTGAACTCAGTTTTTGTGTACAAAGCAGAGCAAAAGACAGCTTTCTTAACTACCAATTTTTTATAGAACTGACTCAGTTTCCTTAATACAATCATTCTTTGGAACCGAAATTAGAAAGTCATGAGGCTCAGTGGATTGAATGTATCATAAAATTTATTACCAAGGTGTGCTATGAAAGGCTGTGCTGGGTATTGGCCCAGAAATAGGAACAGCAAGGGAGGCAATATGGAATCACGGTTCATCCTAAAACCCTGGAGTCTCATTTTATAGGTTTGATTCCTTCCTGAGATAGTTAATAGCCGTGTGGATTTCAGCAAGTCCCATAACCTCCATTGTTCTCAGTTTTCTCATTTGTAGAATTCAGCTAATAATAGTAAGTATCTCCTGGGTTCATGTGCAAATCAAGCAAGTTATTGTGGGTAAAGCGCTGAGCAAGGGGATTCGGGTGTGGAAAATAATCAGGAATTGGCCCATGATATTATTAGGTGCTCATGGGAGGCACTTTCCTGTTCGTCAGAGACGATGCCTCTAATACCTCTTGAACACTGTGGAGCCATCTCTGGGCATTCTTAAAACAGTTCATTGACCAGAGGCTCTTGACTTTTTTAAATCCCCAAGTTCTTTCTGTGCCCTAAAATTTTTATTCTCCTGCTTTATCAAAAACACTTTTCTTGTAAAGAATTGATATTTATAACAGAGTTCAGGTTTTTTTTCTGCTTTGATACTAATGAGAACAATAGCTCAAACTTGAACCATCTGCCTTTAATATTTTTTTCTCTTTCTTTTTATTTTGTGCCAGTGCCAGCAGAAAGGAATAGCAAACATTAGCCTCGCTACAGTGATAATATTAGTACAGTTTACTGGTTTAGCAACTGACCTGTTAGTAAAGCTTATGACAGCTTTAGGAGCCAGGGATTTCATAGATTTCAATTCTATCTAAATTTCAATTCTGTCTAACGTTTGTATCCTCTTAGTTCAAAGATATTCTGTTTTTGACGAGTAATATTTCAGTAAGCATGTTTTATACTATTATGCATATAGAGACTGTCTACATAGTGAAAAAAATCTTTTGGCCATTAACTCAGTGGACATGAAAATGACAAATGCGAAAAGACAACTACTATTTTATGAATGCTCACTGGGTACCAAGCACCTTATCAGATCCTTTACATGCTGTGTTTCAGTCTCCAGAAGAAATGTAGCTGATATTTAATGTTATATCAGTTTCCAAGGTAACAGCATACTGTTTCAACTCATTACAATCCAATGGGCTACTTGCTAGTTTGTCCAGCTTTCATCTAGGCTCTGATGTCTGGTGACCATATAAGGGAGCTGGGAATTCAAATCCCTTTGAAAATGTTCATGTTACATATTTTACATAGGCTAGATCTGTTCAAGACTTCTTCCAGATCAACTTTGTTTTTCTGCATACCTGGAATCTTTTTTTTTTTTTTGAGACAGGGTCTTGCTTTGTAGTTCAGGCTGACCCTCAGCTCACTATGTAGCCCAGGCAAGCCTTGAACTCAGCAATCCTCCTGCCTTTGCCTCCCGAATGCTGGGAGGACAGGCATGAGCCACCATGCCTGGCACTGTGGTATGTGGTATTGATTGCTGGTGGGTGTGAGTCACCATGCCCAGCATTGTACGTGGTTACTGGGATCGAACTCAGAGCTTTGCACTTGCAAGGCAGGCACCGGAGCCACTGAGCTAAATCTCTGGCCCCCCTGGAATCTTTTTGATCTAGTAAGTATAAACCCTTATGGAAGACAAACTATTGATTCATGACCCCACACCACAGGGTTTGAGAAGTCTCTACCTGTTCTTGTGTATTACACAGAAAAATTAGTGAAGCCTACATCTACTAGGCTTCCAAAAGATAAGAATATTTATCAAGATTATCACTGGGTTAGCGTTATTAAGTTTAAGCTGTAATTTGATTCTTAAGTGTTCCCCCCAAAAGCCCTGTGTTGAAATGTGGGTCTCCAGCCTGTGACACTATTGGTGAATCATAGGTCCCTTAGGACACAGACCCTAGAGGAAGAAAGTTAGAACATTGGAGATACAGCCTTGAAGGCAGTAATAGGACCTCGCTTTCTTGTCTTTCTCTCTCATTTGGCTTCTTTTTTCTTTCTTTAAATTGACTTTCTATTAGGAAATTTTATATATACATTATGATCACATTCACCATTGAGAATTTGTACCTGTGACACATCGTTTTTTTTTTTTTTGAGAAAAGATCTCACTTTACAGTTCAAGTTGAGTCTGAACTCACTATGTAGCCCAGGCAGGCCTCACACTGCCAGCAATCCCCCTGCCTCTGCCTTCTGAGTGCTGGGATGACAGGCGTGAGCCACCACGCCCGGTTTATATGACACATTTTGATTCTTGGTTTTTCCCCTTTCTCCTGCCCTCCCTACAGCCTCCACCCTTATATACATAAGCTTTGTTTCCTTTTTAAAAATTATCAGATTTTTTCTTTCCCACCATCAGATGAACAGCCTTCCTTTCAAACATTCCTGTGCTGCCACAGTCTAAAGTGGCAGAACCAAGGACCATACACTGAAAAACCTCGGAAACTATAAGCAAAAATAAAACTATACACTGAAAAACCTCAGAAACTATAAGCAAAAATAAAACTCTCCTCTTTTTACATTGATTATCCCAGGTATTTCATCATAGTCATGGAGATATAATTAATACATTTTATTGATAGTTATATTCATTAGCTACCTTCTTCACTTTCCTCTCGATCCCCTGATGTTTTGTACAGCATTTAGAATAAAATGAAAACACCAAATAAGACACATATTTTGTTCTTTCCAAAGCTATCAAACTTCATTGTTTCTACCACATTGTCACTGTTTTATTGTTAAAAATTGGTCTTGGAACAAAGCTTTCATAAATATTTAAAGATAAGTAAAATATGTATGGCAAAGTAAAATGAATTTTCCATTTTTATTTGATGACAAAAATAACACACCCTCACTGAAAGGATATCAGGTATTATGTATGTGTAATTTAGAATGTAAAAAATTCACAAAATGATTTAGAGATAATTTTTGTTAATATATTGGTGCAAGTTGTAGTTTTATTTTCTTCTTTCTTGTCTCTGCTTTTTTTCATGGATTCTCCTGCGTGAATAGATAATTATGTTGCCTTCTTTTGTTTGCTATTAAAACAATGCTGTGATTAAAATCTTATTATCTTATAGACTAATAAAATATTATTACATTTTAATCCTTGGACTTTGTGAATGTTTCCTTATATGAGAAGGACTTAGATATGATTATCTAGAAAAAGAAGAGTGATATGGATTATTTGGGTGGAATCATTGAGAAAGCAATTGTCTTATATAAGTGAAACGGGAGTGCTTATGTCAGAGAAAAATGATTCATAGGCATAGGAGAGGGACAAAAAGAAATAAGGGGGCCGGGTGTGGTGGCTCACACCTGTAATCCTAGCACCTGGGAGGCAGAGACAGGAGGATTGCTGAGTCCGAGGCTTGCCTGGGCTACATAGTGAGCTCAGGGCCAGCCTGAACTACAAAGTGAGACCCTGTCTCAAAAAAAAAAAAAAAAAAAGGGGAAGAAAAGTCAAAGAGGAAGCAGGAAGAGGAGAATGAGAAAGATAAGGAAAGGAAGGGAAGGAAGAAAGAAAGGAAGGAAGGGAGGGTGAAGAAAGGAAGGAACGAAGGAATGAAAAAGCCCAAGAAGCTCAGGTAACCTCACAAGTTGCAAAATAGGAAATATATTCTTACACAGTCTTCTAATATGCTGATTTGATATCATAAATTTATTTTAGGATTTGTGACCACTAGAAGTAAAAGAATAAATCTGAGTTATTTTAAGCCATTAAACTTGGATCAGTTTATGAAAACAGAAAGAAGAAACAATACAGGGTGTGCCTCTTAGGAAACAACCCAAGTAAAATGAATGTAATTTTAAAGCCAAAGACATTTTATATTTGTTACATAGCAACAAAATTCTTCCAATATCCCCAAAGTGTCAAAGCACACATTCACAGGATGGCGTTTCTCTTTCAGCCTCCTGAGTATCATCAAAGGCATGGCAATCAGCTTTCTTCACTTACACTCGCAGCAGATAATTTTAAGTATTGTTTTGCCTGACTGTTTTAAGTATTTGAGGTATTGCTGAATGTATTTTCAGGTATGCATTATATTAATATTTACCAAAGCCTAGTACACAAGATTCAATGGGAATCTTGTTCAAAAGCAAAATCTGATTCAGTGAGTTTGAAATGGGGACTTGGCCTCTGCATATCTAATACCTTCTGGTGGGATGCCATTGTGTGGGGCCCTGGAGCTCACATAGAGGAACACTGCACTATATTTTCATACAGTGCCTTCTGGAAGGCACTATAGAATGGTAGTTAAGAGCAGAGGTTTAGATTCTATAGGATGAGATCCAGCAGAAAGAATCAACAAATGGGATCTCAAGCTACTAAAACGCTTCTGCACAGCAGAAGAAACCACTGGCAACCAACAACATGGGAAAAAGAACAACCAACAACATGGGAAAAAAAATCTTTACTAGCTATTTGTCAGACAAAGAGCTACTATCTAGAATATATAAAGAACTTAGACAAATCAGTTCCTCCAAGTTTAAAGACCCAGTTCAAAAATGCGCATCTGAAATGGACAGACACTTCTCAGAGGCAGAAGTCAGAGCAGCCAAGAAGCATATGTAGAAATGTTCAACCTCACTGGTCATTCGAGAGATGCAAATGAAAACAACACTGAGATTTCATCTCACTCCACAAAAAATGGCTGCTATTGCAAAATCAACCAGCAATAAATGCTGACGAGGCTGTGGGGAGAAAGGAGCCCTTCACTGTTGGTGGGATTGTAGACTTGTGCAACCATTGTGGAGATCTGTGTGGAGATTCCTCAGAAAACTAAGACTAGAGGTCCCATTCGACCCTGCTATTCCCCTGCTAGGAACATACTCAAAGGAATTAAAAGAATCATATCGTAAAGACATATGTGCACCCATGTTCATTGCAGCTCAGTTTGTGATAGCCCAATCTTGGAAACAACCCAGATGCCCATCAACTAGAGACTGGATAAAGAAGATGTGTTTTTTTTAAAAAAATGGAGTATTACTCTGCCATAAAAAATCATAAGATTCATTCATTTATGTGCAAATGGATACACCTGGAGAACACACTAATATGTGAAATAAATAGAACACAGATATGTAAATAGAGTATCTTTTCTCTGGTATGAGAACTTGTAGATGTAAGTGAGTTCTAGAATGTATGATAGATTTTGTGAAACAGGAAATATTCAAAGGGAATGTGGTAGGGGAAAGTAATAAGGCGAAAGAATATGATATGAAAAGAAAAAGAAAGCACATATATATAGGGGGTGGGGAATTGTTGAGTGTGTAGAGATATGAATAAAAATGAGAATTGTGTCATATATTGGTACAAATTCCCAATGTTGAGTGTGATTGTGAGTTGTATATAAAATGTGCCAATAAATAACTCAATTTAAAGAAAAAGAGCAGAGGTTTAGGAATGAGACAGATGGCATCCCTGCTCTGTTCCTCTTTAATTGTGTCAGATTGGATGTGAAATTTCTTTTTAGTATTTTTTTTTAGTTTATGAAAAAGTTGCACAACCTTCAGAACAAATTAATAAGAGAAAAACAGTAGATAATACCCTGAGTATCATTATCTTCAGAGTATGTATTCAGAGTACAAGGACAAAAAAGATTCTATTGTACAAAGAAGAAACAATAGCACGAATCTTCCTCTTTAATGAACTAAGAGAACATTGTATAAGTGAAACAAATTAGCATATTTACAAGGCTGAGATATGTGAACAATTTTTTACAGTTCCTACAATAATAATATTGTGTATCTGATTTCTTTAGCACAGAGGATAAAAGTAATCAGTTTTACTGAATGTATGACTTATATGAACAAACAATTCATATTCTTTCTTCAACGAGTTTTGGATTATTTCTTAAAAATGTTTCATATTTTAATTTTTTGTCTGTTAAATTTCATCTTTTGGACTTCTATTTTATTAATTTTATTTATATTAACTTTTTATGCAAGATTTAAAAATACATTAAGTTTATGGGATATTTCACATTTACATCATAAAAAGTATTACTATTGTTCTTCATTATTTTTGATGTTTGATCTTCCTTAAAAGGACTTCCCAATGGTAACATTATTTTTATTTATGTAACCTATAACTGTACACATTTCTAGGGTACAGTGTCATATTTGACAGTGTCTAATGGTCAAATCAGAAATCAGTATATCCATCACTTTAAGCATTTATTATTTCTTTGTGACATATTTGAGCGTACATTTTTCTCCCTGTACTTCAAAGGTTACTTTGTCCACCCTTTATTTTATCTACCTGGAATTAATATTAAGAGAGTAAGGTAGGGATTCTATTTATTTTTCACCTTAAAATTAGCCAGTTATTTTAACATGATTTATTGAATAATCTATACTGGATTTTTTTGTAGTGATTTAAATTTTGCAAAATTTTATTACAAAAATTATATATAGTTAACTTAGAGTTATAAACCCAGTTATCAAGTTCTCTGACTATTAAATTGATTCTAGAGAACAAAGGAGATCATATTTTTGCATGCAAACATGTACATTGTGCTTTGGACATTCAGTTCCTGTGTCTTGGGTTTTGCTGCTACACAAGGGCTCTCTGAACACAGATAGCTATACCCTGAAGGTGGTTCTAGAACAGATTTACCCAGCATTGAGGAAATTTCCTGTGCAAAAAATGGAAAAATACCCCTTGTTCTTGGGTAGGAAGAACCAATATATATATATACACACACATATATATCACATATATACACATATATGTATATATCATATACATATATGTATATATGATAATATATCATACATATTATATATTATAATATATATTAAATATATATAATTATACTGGTTTAATGCAATCTTGATAAAATAACTGTAGCATATTTCAAAGAATTAGAGGAGATAATCCTTAAATTTGGAACCAGAAGAGATCATACTTCCAAAATTGTTACACTGACTTAATGCAAACCCGATCAAAATACCAATACCATACCTCACAAAGTTAGAAAAAAGAACCCTAAAATTCAATACAACCAAAAGAGACCTAGAATATAAAAGCAATTCTGGACAATGAAGGCAAAGCAGAGTGCCTTCACCATCCTTGATTTGAAATTATACTACAAAGGTACTGTGTCAAGAGCGGTATGGTATCAGCAGAAACAACCTAGAAACAAGCACAATGAAAATGATAAACCCAAGGATCAATGGAACACACTAGAAGATGTGGAAACAACTCCAGATACACTCATCCACCTTATCTTTAATAAAGGGGCTAAGCGCCTTCACAGGAGCACAGAAAGCTTCTTTAGTAAATAGTGCTGGGAAGCCTGGCTTTCTACATGCTAAAAATTAAAACTAGTCCCATATCTTTTACCATGCACTAAACTAAAATCAAAATGGATGAACGATCAAAATATTAAGTCAGAAACACTAAATCTGTTGGAAGATAAAATAGGTAGAACTCTTCAAGGCATAGATGTAGATGAAATCTTTATGAGCAAAACCCCATTGCACAGGAAATACTATAAAGAATCAACAACTGAGATCTAATTTCATCTTATTCAAAAGCTTTTGCTCAGAAAAACTGTAAAGAGAGAGTGCACAGTGTGAGAAAAAATTTTTTACCAGCTGTTCCTTAGACAAAAGGCTGCTATCTAGATTATATGAAGAATTAAAAGGGGCCAGGGATTTAGTTCAGTGGTTCTAGTGCCTGCCTCTCAAGAGCAAGGTCCTGAGTTTGAACTCCAGTACACTCCCCCCAAAAGTCATAATTGAAAAGAAACAGTCCCCCTAAATTTAAAGACCCAATGCAAAGTAGGTATCTGATGAACAGTCATTTCTCAGATGAAAAAATACAAACAGGAAGTAAATAGCATCATACCACAACAATATACACCTGCCTGTGTTGATAGAGGCCTAGTTTGTAACAACTAAATCTTGGAAACAGCCCAAATGCCTATCAATGAATAAAGAAGATCTTACAAAATGCAGTGGAGTTCTACTGTGTCCATAAGGAAGGATGAGCTTGAAACATTTCTAGCTAAATGAACCCACCTTGAGACCATATTCTTAAGTGATAGAAGTGAGACACAGTTATTTAAATACCACATTGTTTCTCTGGTGCGAGAAACCAAAAGTGTGAAGAAAGACAAAAATAGATACTAGGTATCGAGAAATGAGAAGAAGATGTTTAAGTTGAAAGAAAAAAGGGGGGAAGGAAGCAACAAAGAACAGGAAAAAAATGGATGTAAAGCTTTTGTAAATGAGGGACTGGGGGGTTGAAGAGGAAGAGAGGATGGGAAAAAATCGAGATGCATCATGTGCAGGTACAAATTATCTATGATAAATGTTATCTTTATATCTAAAATGTACCAATAAAATAAAAAATAGAGAGAACACAGGAATATAGCTCTGGAACACTGAATATCAGTATCAGTCATAAACTGCTTCAGAAGCTATAAATCTGTTTCTCCAAATTGTCACACAAGAACACATAATTTCACATTAAGTGTGACTTCTTTTGGTAGAGTTTTGGATAGTTTCATTATATTTATGTATGGATTTTAATGATCAGTTTAAAGAGACTGACATGTAAAGATGAGTGTGACAGTAAATGTTTTTGTTTTTGTTTTTTGTTTTTGGCTTTTATAATGTATTGTGAGGCTGTGAGTCTCCGTACTAAAACCGTTTCACTGCCAACCTGCGGGGGGTTTTGGCTTTTGGCATTTATGAATAGCCTCCCTCTGTTTGTTTAAGGTACAATATTATACAACATTTTGGTACAGTTGAAACAACTTTTTTTCTCAATCATGCCTTTGTCATTATTTCTTTTTTACTTCATTTGCAAGATAAAAATCTCTTTTCATGTGCTCAAGCAAAACAAAGTTTGTAAATGGAAACAACTCTTGAATTTCTTTTTCTCAGACTTTTTTTTAAAAAACAGAATAGTCTGTTTTGTGGAATAGCAGGTTTTGTGCCATTTTGGATGGTATTGCTTGTGGCAGAATAGGTCCCATTCACGTTTTCTGTGGGACATTTCGTGAAGGCGCCACACTGTGGGAAGTGGGGTTTTTTTGTTGTTTTTTTAAGGAGAGTCTGCAGGCAGGCAAAGGGCTCCACAGCACCTGTAACGAGACTTGATCTGTCCAGGACTCAGCTCTGATTTTATACTTTGTTTTATTCCCCATAAGTATTCAGCATATGTTCCTTTCTGTAAAATATAAAGGGCTCCTTCACATGGTACATATCAAGTGAGCTCAACAAGGTTAATAGATGAACCCCAATCAATCTTAGCACGGTCTCGTGAGACCCACGGCTGGTAATTCACTGCCTGGTTATGATGATCATCATTTACTAGAGCGTATAGCTCAATTGCCAGAGAGCATGATCTTTTTACTGTGAAAATCTTCATGCCTTCTTTTCTCAGGAAGAAAGCACCAGTAAAATGGTATGCATTCCCTTTACAAGACTTGCATTGAATCTGGAATAACAGAAATAGGGTTTCCATTTTAAATAGCTTAAGTGAATGTCTAATCTTTTCCTGGGCCTGGTTGTACATTCTGTGGACTGGAATTGTTAAATCCAGTGTTTCTAAGCTCTGAGTCCCACCCTGCTCTTTTCAGTCTCCTCTCCCCCTTCTACTGCTAAATGAGGGCTGTTAGACCTACATAGAGACACATACAGTACTCGTACTATGTGGTTCCAGTCAAAGAATGTTTAGTCTGGGTCCCACAAAGGCCCACAATTCCCAGCACACAAATAGATACAGCAAAGGACAGATAAAGCAAATGTGGCATCAAAGGAAATTTGTGAATATAGACACTACTTTAAAAAAAACTCAACTCTCTGTTAACCCGTTAAAAAAATAACAAGGGGTTTGAATGCTAAAATATAGAGAATTGTATGAAAGGGAGGGAAGAATACACAAAGTAGACTAACTGAATAAAAGTATTTATCTTTAAACCACACAAGTCATGGTAATTAAATTAGGTCAGGCTGGTTACAATGCTACAAAAAGCAGGCTGTAACTAATTTCAAAAGGAACAGAAAAGGCCTGAAAAGAAAACAGATTGACAGCTCTTTACTTTTCTTTTTATCCAATCAAGGCAACCCAACATCAAAAAAGTGGGAAGAGAAACCCTGATTTACCCAGAATTGTGTCTCATAACAATATGTGCATTTTGTAGACATGTTTAGGAATGGCTTACGACTATGGGAAATTATTTGGCCCATGTGAAGAACAAAATGTAAACACAAGTAAACTTTGTCTTTTGGAGAAATTGATGGATTAAAAATTCTGCTCCTTAAACAGCTTAATGTCTATTATGAATGCTACAACCACTACTATATGTAACCACACAAGAGTTTCCTTTAACTAAGGATACTCTGCTTTTAATTATCTAATACAAACTTTAAAGGTATTATATACAAAGGAAGACATCATGAATCTTTCACGTTAGTTCTTATTGAAGACCATTTGCTTATTAAAATGAATTTTTAAATAATTTTAAACATTTGCTGTAAATATAGGTGCCAAGTAGTACAGGCTTTTTAGAAGATAAATTGAGATATGGGGGAATGTAAAGAATTTAAAAGGATTAGCATAATATTTAAGTGATTTTTATTAATGTAATATTTTAAGTAAGAAATCGCTGAATATCATTCACTAATGCAAATAAACAGTAGTAAAATTGCCTACAAAAATTTCAAACTTGGGGCCAGAGGGTTAGCTCAGTGGTTCTGGCGCCTGCCTCGCAAGCGCAAGGTCCTGAGTTCGATCCCCGGTTACCACATATAATGCTGGGCGTGGAGACACGCCCACCAACAATCAACACCGCATACCACAATGTCGGACGTGGTGGCTCACGCCTGTAATCCCAACACTCGGGAGGCAGAGACGGGAGGATTGCTGAGTTTGCGGCAGCTTGCCTGGGTACCATAGTAAGCTCAGGGCCAGCCTGAACTACAAAGGGAGACCCTGTCTCAAAAAGCAAAAAAAAAAAAAAAAAAAAATTCAAACTTGGCTTTCATCTTTGTACTATAATAATCGATTTTATTTGTGTTTTTGCTTCACAAGGAGATTCAAATGATGAGGAAAACTGTAGCTATGAGAGAGTAGACCCTGGCCAAGGAACAGGAGTATTGTGCTGTCTGATCACATAGTTTAGGTATTTGCTTTCTTTTCTGAATCTGGGATGTGTGTCTGTCTTCAGCTGCCATAATACATAACCTTAATTCTTTCTTTGTACAATGTCTTGCTCCTCAGAAAAACAGCTGTTAATAGGAACACTGATGTTGATGAATACATACAACATCATGGATGTATTTAAACATAGTTAGGCCATTCTGATTTTTAAACCGTGTTTTTAGTTGCAATTCATCTGCTGGAGCATTTTTCTGAAGTGTAATGTCATAATTTCCCTGGGGTGGACCAGTGACGGCCACGGCTCTTGACACTGAATTATGGTATGGGGAGCGGGAAGCATGGTGACCAAGAAGCAGAAATACTGTCACCTTCAGAAAAGACTGGTGAATATGCATAAGTGAAAATGAGGTAGCAAAAGCCTAAGTAGAAAATGAGTCACATTTAGATTCTATTATAGCTACTCTTTACATGATCATCAAATAAGCTTAATTCTCCTTAATCCCACCCATGTGTCAAGAGGAAGCGGTACGAAGAGTGAGGAAGCGGCAGGCATTGCTGTGCTCACCTCTCTGTGTTGCACCCATGCTGTGCACCTAAGTCCTGCAAGAGGCTAGGAGCTCGTGTGCTGATCAGAAAGCTTACTGCTACGCTTCTGGGAAGTCCTTCCAGAATCCCGAGATCGTCACAAGGTCTGTTGGGTGTTGGCATCAGGAAGAAGGCTGCTTGATTCCCTTCTGCCTTGTTCAGCACTGTAGCCACTCACGTAACCCTCTGAAGGTTGACTGCACCTATTCGCTCAAGTTTATTTCATAGGGAAAACAACATAATAAAGGAAGCCCACCAAGGCAGAAAGGGGTGGATTTGCAGAAGAAAACAGAAGGGCAAGCTGGAAATGTTGTGGAAATTGAAAGAGACAGAGGATGTTAGAAAATGGGCAGAACAAGGTGGCTAAGGTAACCCTGCCCCCTTATGAAGGTCTGCATCTGGGGAGAGGGCTCCCCTTGTTGGGTGTTCAGCCTAGCCAATGAGAGCACTCAAGGGCCAGAACGAAAGTGTGCAGGCCCGTGATGAAGGGAAACAGGCTCCTGCACCACGTCTGTGACCTCACACTGAAGGGAAACCACTGTGCACATCACAGTGCCCGGTGCTCAAAGTAGGATGCCATTTGCATGTACGAGTCAAGCTCAAGGGGAACCATATTGTTTTTTCTTTTTAAGGGTGATATATTGAACTAAATGAGTCACTTAACACTTGGAGTTCATGTATAAGCCGAGAGAGCATGACCAGGAATAAACCAGTCCTCTCAAAACTGAGTGAACATATCAAACCCATGAATATGAATATCCGTGTCAGAGGCAGGACTGGTTTTGCTTTGGCAACAAGTGTGAGTCTCACGTTGACACTTTGCTGCATCTCACTAGCTTCACCAGGTACATCGAGGTACTTTAAGTCCCCATACTCCATGGTTTCTGTGGATCCCATGGTTAAATTAGTATGATATACATAAGGAAGGGCCTGAGCCCTCAAAGACAGGGCTGGAATTACTTGGTGTTTTGCCATGGGGTATCTGGATCAATCTTTTTAAAAATTTTTTATCTTTATTGGTACATTGTATATACATGTCGTGATCACACTCAATATTGAGAATTTGTACCAGTATATGACACAATTTAATTCTCATATCTTCCCATTCCTCTACCCACCCCTCAACCCTCCACTCCCTAAATACATAAGCTTGGTTTCCCTTTTTTAAAATTCACATCACAGGGCCGGAGGGTTAGCTCAGTGGTTCCGGCGCCTGCCTCGCAAGCGTAAGGACCTGAGTTCGATCCCCGGTTACCACATATAATGCTGGGCGTGGTGGCTCACGCCTGTCATCCCAGCACTCGGGAGGCAGAGACGGGAGGATTGCTGAGTTCGCGGCGGCTTGCCTGGGCACCATAGTGAGCTCAGGGCCAGCCT
>PVIC010045105.1:0-14754 GCA_004025085.1 Thryonomys swinderianus
CTCTCCCTCTCTCTCTCTGGTATAAATACAAGCAGGGTAAAAGTTACCTCACCCTGGATGAGCTCTTCCTTACTGTTTACCACTTCCCTGCTTCTCAGGTCCATAATAAATATTTATAAAAGAATTTTAAAATGCTTGGCATGAAAAACAGCAATGGTAATACACTGGAATCCAAAAAATGTAATTATTGACAAAGGTGTGGAAAAATACAAAATAAATTCTAAGTTGGATACCTTGGGATTTTTTTTTTAATTGTGGCAGCAAAAGAGTAACTTCCTAAAGTAGGAGAAGAAAAGATAGCGTCCATAGCCTGTATTTCAATTCCTACCAACTAGTCACAGCTCCACTTGTCCCCAACCTCAGACAGCACCTAGACAGCTCAATCAGCAAAGAAGTTTTTTTTTTTCCTTTCCTTTTTGAGACAGGGTCCCGCTTTGTAGTTCAGGTTGGCTCTGAGCTCACTATGGTGCCCAGGCAAGCCTCGAACTCAGCAATCCTCCTGCCTCTGTCTCCCGAGTGCTGGGATGACAGGCGTGAGCCACCACGCCCGGCTCAGCAAAGCAGTTTTTAAATCTTGTGGCTCTGTAAGTTTCAATGTTAATTCTTTAACTCTGACAATACATTCATGACAAGAGAATCCTTCTGAGTCAGGCAACATTTTTAAAAAAAAATAAAGATGATGTCATTAGATTCCCAAGATCTGCCTAATTGTGGGCAGCTAGACTTCTTGTATAGCTATTAAAAAAAAAAATTTCTTGAGTTAAAAGCCTTCAAAAGTGCAGAACTGATTCTCAGAGATTTCAGTGTAACTTTACACCCAAGTGAGAGACTAGTGAACAAAAAGGCACCTGAAAATACTACCAGGAGACAGAAACTCACTGTTAACAAAGATAGTAAAGAGAATATGCTGATGGAGATCAAAAACTTATCCCTCCCACCTCAAAGAAACATATGTTCAAGCCATTTCAGTTTTCCCATTTTTAAATTAGAAGGAAAAAGAATCCACATGATGATCATGACTATATAATAATGAATCCATCCTGCACTGGAGTTAACTTTACACTAACACTGCCCTAAAATAGACCTTTTTCAGTCAGCTGTTTCTTTCTGGCTTGATTCCTTAGTTTCAGAGAGACATTTTCCAGGCACTGAACATACTTAGAGATCAGGACAGCTCGGTGATCCAAACATCCTTGATAAGCAATCTGAGGGCGGGGGCACGAAAGAGGCCGGATCTGCTGAGGCGAGGCCCTGAAATAACAGAGCAGAGTACAGCACCCATCTACCAAAGCTCTCGGGGGGAAGAGACTGGTTTGCCTTGGACAGCCGGGACGAGGGAGGCTTTGTGCAGTAGACAAACAAAGGACGGGGGCAAAAAATGCACAGGTGAGTGTGCAAGTGAACACCTTGAATTCAGAATAGATGTATGAAGCCACGGGAAGTCGCTGGCACGTTCAAAAGAAAGGAAGAGCAGCACCCTGTTGGATATATGAAGAGGCCACACGGGTCCCTTGTTCTTTAAAAACAACACAAAAAAGTTGTACCTTAGGGCTATGTTAATATGAAAGATAACTTTGACCCAGACTGCATGCATTCTTATATATTCTTTTTTTTTTTTTTTTTTTTGAGACAGTGTCTCACTTTGTAGTTCAGGCTGGCCCTGAGCTCACTGTGTAGCCCGGGAAAGCCTCAAACTCAGCAATCCTCCTGTCTCTGCCTCCCGAGTGCTGGGATTACAGGCCTGAGCAACCACGCCCGGCACTGTGGTATGTGGTATTGATTGCTGGTGGGCGTGAGTCACCACGCCCAGCATTGTATGTGGTTACCTGGATTGAACTCAGGACCTTGTGCTTGCTAGTCAGGCGCCAGAACCACTGAGCTAAATCTCCGGCCCTGTTATATATTCTTAATTATTATTAATTAGAGAGAGGAGAGGTGGCAGGGAACACGCTGAGGATTCTCAGCTTCGAGGATGAGAAAAAATGTAGCAACGCGTTCCCAGCCACCATCAATACACATCAGTGTGTCCTGTGACAGACACTGTGAGTTCGTCCCGCAACAGGTGGGAGAAGGAAGGACAGGAAACAGTCCCTCGCCCAAGTCACCGCTTCTCTGATTTAGTGGCCAGCATGCTACTCCAGTCCACCCACCCCTGCAAGCCCCACCTCACACCAGGGTTCTCGCAGTCACTTTTCACTGCCTTGAGTGATAAGACATTATTTTAATTTTCAAAACTAGCAGATATTAACAGACTTGGGGCAGGGATGCCCAGAGGGGAAATTATCTGAACTCTCACCTTACAGATTATCATCTTGAGTCTCTAAGGCTCCCCTGCCTCTCGCCCCCAGGGATGCTTCTGGCAGGACTACATAGAAAATAAGCCCTAAAACAGAAGAATGGCCTGCAGTACAATCTATATCCTGCCCTTGGGTAAGGCAGGTCTGACAGTGTGTGTAAAGATTTAGGTTCTACAAAGAAATGAAACCATTGAATGTTTACATAAGCACAAAAATTTTTAAACAAATTTGTTCAAAAAAACCAAGAGAAGTACACAGCTGTGATCACAAAAGGAACAAAAAAAAACCAGCATGGGGGCAGGAGATTTAGCTCAGTGATTCCAGCACCCGCCTAGCAAGCACAAGGTCCCCGGATCGGATCGATTCATGGTTAACCACATACAACACTACCAGGCGTGGTGGCTCACGCCCACCAGCAATCAGTACCCACATACCACAAATGCTGGGCTTGGTGGCTCAAGCCTGTAATCCCAGCCCTCGGGAGGCAGAGGCAGGAGGATTGCTGAGTTCGAGGCTTGAATGGGCTACATAGTGATCTCAGGGCCAGTCTGAACTACATAGCCAGACCCTGTCTCAAAAAAAAAAAAAAAAAAAAAAAAAAAAGGGTATGGGATCCAGCATGCAGTTCCTGGCTTTACTGTAGTTGTTCTTTGTACATAATTTTTATTAAAGAAGATGAATTTGAAATAATTACAAAGAGGCACCTGTTCAGATGTGTGGTAGGTGTTTTATATGCACACTGTTTTGTAACAAGGGACCGATTTGGGTAGGGACCTAACAGGAGCCGATGCTGGCCTAATGGAGTTAACTCTCTAATGCTACACGCACTTAACTTTTTTATATGCACAGCCAATCTGTAGTCAAAATGTGCTCAGCCCTGGCACTGGCCCTGCCCATGGTGTTAGCTGTCCAGTAGCCCTCCACTTGGGAAAAACTGTCAACCCACGTGGACCTCTGGCCAACTTCCTTCCTTATTTAAGTTCTTGGGAAGCTGAGCGTTACATGGGCAGAGCTCCACTGGGCAGCCTCCCCTGCCAGTCAGGCACCCCCAGTAAAGAATGTTGTAGCCGCAAAACATCAATAGTGTCAAGACTGAAAACCGTGACCAAAGTTTCTCGTCAGGGAAGAAGAGTCATCTATTACTCATGTCTATATTTCTACAATAATACTAAGATTAAAATCAGCGCTCTTCCTAGGAGTGTAGTTCATTTGTAGAGCTTAGCACACATGAGATCTGAGTTCAATCTCCAGTTCACTAAAAATTGGCACTCAGATATCAGTTGGACCATATAGATTTACCTCCCAGAATATACTTAAGTCACTCAACTAACATAATCTAAAATTATAGATCTCTAATCTAATCTAATCTTACATACCACAGGTTAAAAAAAACTGTTAATTTTTAAAAGGTAGCTGGGATATCAAGTTACCAATAATAAAGCGGGATAAATCCTTCAAGAACACACAAAATTGGCTCATGATTCTGTACAGAATGACCAAAACTACTTTCATTGTATTAAATCTCTATGGATCAATTTGCAACAGCAGTTCACCAATTGAGAAGTCTTGAGGGTTAACTTACCTATCTATCTGTCTATCTAAAATGCACAGCTGGCTGGTAACTGCTTCTAAAAACAAAAGAAAAAAAAGTTGACCAGAAAGCAGGAATACACATCCATAAGTGTGATTCCAAGACCAAGGAAACCAGGAGAATCTTCTCTCTGTAAATAAAAACTTGCTAATTCTAACTAATCACTTAATAATAAATAACATAAATGGAGAGAAGCCTAAAGTACAGAAATACATCTGAATAATGTATTAACTCTTGCTAGAACAATAAGTATATGCTAATAGGTTGCATAAATCAAATCCTTATGAAAATGCAATACTAAAAAAATAGTATCTCTACAAACTTTTCAATATTGTCCATCTACAACTATGAGTCAGGCCAGAACTATCACTTCTTTTATCTCTAGAGACCTCAGGGAACTCATAGTTGGTTCAAGAGCCCTGTAGGTACTGGGTGAAAGAACTCACATACTAATGTACCAATATGATCGTTGGAAATCAAGAGGAAAAAGGTCAAGTTCTAGAAGCAGCACTGGCCAGCCTTTAGTTCTTAATGTCCTTTATCTCTAGAATGAGTAATACCCAACCTCACATAATATAAAGAGTAAAGTTCAGTAATACACACAAAATAAATATTATTCTATGAGTTATGAAGGTTCATTCAGCTTGAATCTATCAGGAAGAAGAAGAAGAAAGAAGAAGAAGGAAAAGGAGAAGAAGAAAGAAGAAGAAGAAGAAGAAGAAGAAGAAGAAGAAGAAGAAGAAGAAGAAGAAGAAGAAGAAGAAGAAGAAGAAGAAGAAGAAGAAGAAGAAGAAGAAGAAGAAGAAGCAGAAGAAGAAGAAGAAAAACATGAAGATGTGAGGAACTTCCTCAGACATCTGTGGAGACTGAGTTAATGAGTGCATGACACTTGCTGTCCTCTGAGATCCAGCCCTACAAACATGGCTGCTGTTTACTCAGAAATCCTGACAGGATTTTTCTGCTCCTAAGAAAATGCTGACTATATAACCAGAAATGACACACTGGTTTAAAGAATGTCTTATGCCACTTGAAATAGACAATCTTTCCTCATTTATCTACAAGATGTCTGCCTGCCAAGTTGTCTCTAAGACACAAACAAGTAACGACACAGCAGCCATGTGTCATCACTCTCAGCTACAAGGCTGTAAGCTTGATGTGGCAGATTTGACTCACCAAGTCTACGCAGTATTTTTAAACTGCCTGAGATATTTTAATTCATGCAGCTTAAGGGCAACATTAGCACTAAGAGGGTTAAAGAGCAAATTTCAAGGAGAATTTCTTGGTTCATTCGTTTAGCCATGGTATTACAGGTATTACACTGGTCTCCTATACAGAACTTCCCTATGGAAGAAACTTTGCATTACTACAACTTATTAAATATATCATTCGGTATTATATACTCAAAAGGGTCCAGTGGCATTCAAGACATTTTCATCTCAAAGTATGAATATATATATATATATATATATATATATATATATATATATACACCTCACTTGATGTTCTTAAAAGCTATTTCTGGAAGTTTTTCCCAAGAGGGGTAAGAGGAACTGTTGTCAAATATACATGGGGAACGGGGTCCTTCAAGATGGATACTGAGGGCTTTGAGAAAATCCTCTGATACTCAAGCAAGGATAGTGGTATATTATCTGCTTATCTGTTTATTTTCAAGACAAGGTCTCACCGTATATCTCAGGGTGGTCTCAAAAGCATAGCAACTTTTAAACCAAGGTTTCTGATTGTTTTTGACCAGGGGACTGTACTGTGACAGAATCTGAGAAGCATTTAAAAAACATTTGCAATAGATGATAAAGCAAAACATGACCAGATCACACTGGGAAAACCAAAATGAACAAAACCAAAAGAAGCCTTAAAGGGAACAAGAATGATGGGTCGTGTTGCTAAGCACCTCCAGGACACATAAAAAAGCATCAGACTTGGGGCCGGAGATTTAGCTCAGTGGTTCCAGCGCCTGCCTAGCAAGTGCAAGGTCCCTGGCTCAACATCCGGTAACCAAATACAACAATACCAGGCATGGTGGCTCAAGCCTGTAATCCCAGCACATGGGAGGCAAAGGCAGGAGGATTGCTGAGTTTGATGTTGGCCTGGGCCACACAGTGAACTCAAGGCCAGCCTGAACTACAAAGCGAGACCCTGTCTCAAAAAAAAAAAAAAAAAAAAAAGCATCAGATTTGACTCAAAGCAAAATAATCATATGACATGGACAACGAAGAGCAAGAAAACAGATGATGACAATGACGAAGCTGTATTTCCAAATGTGTCAAGTATCAAATCATGTGTTCAGAACATACACGAAAGTAAAAATCAAGAATTTACAAGGTCAAAATGCTATGCAAAATTCATGGTCTTTTAACTTTTTAACTGTACAGATTAACTGAACCAAGGTGACTTGTTAGAAACAAACTTACATTTTCATTTAATAAAATACATGAGAGCTAGTGATAGGTACATACATTTAAAATCACATTCATGGAGTTCAGTAAAGTGATATTACATAAATAAGGGGCTTATTTACAAGAACACAAAAGGTAGAAGTCTCTGATCTAAGCCAGAGGGCACACCCAAGAGGAGGAAAAAATTAGTACTTCTTTATCCACAATGTACACAGCACTAGTTGCTCCTAATTGCACAGTAGATTATAAAAATTCCTTCAGATCCTCACCTTTCACAACAGTAGAGGTCAGCTGACTCCTGAATTACATGTTCCCTTCTACAAAGGTTAGGAGATCGATATAAAGTAATGTTACACATCTTGTGGTAAAAAATGATCTATGGTGACAAAGAGCAACAAGTAAGTAAAAGAGAACTAATTCAATATCCAGCCTCATGACTTTGTAAATAATGCTTCCCTATAATGGAATACTGAAATGTGCTGTACACAGAGAGTGGAATATCACACAAAAACCAAAGTAGTTTCCAACTGTCAAATGAAAGGAACAGACTCTAATTTACACAAAAGTTACACTCACAGACACAACTAGACACAGAATCAGTCTGTCATGTTTCAAACACACCAACATGTATTTTTAACAACAACGAAAACCCCCCACAACCACTATAGTTAATCTCTCAATGACTTCACATGTGACACTGAGTCAAAAGTGTGAGCCAATGTGTGTGAAAGGAAATTTCTTTGTTCTAAGTTCTGTAACAAGATCACCAGGCTTCTTAAAGGATCCTGGAGGTAACCTGGCAGTGACTTTCAAACAGCAAGAAAACTTGTGCAGAGCTGAGGATGTAGCAGATTATGTGGGAAAGGCCCTGGATTTGATCCCCAACACCAGCCACTGACAAGGAGGGTAAAGGAAAGGAACGAGGGGGAAAAGAGTATAATCTCTCTTCATAAAGATACAAGGCAGCCTGTGACAAGAGTGACTCAAGCCTGAGGGGACCACGTCGCCTTTACGACTACTGTCTTTGATTTTAGGTGTGATCTCTGTAAATCAAGTTCCTCTTCATGTTTTATAAAACTAGTAAGTTGCTCAAGAACACTTGCTTTAGATATTCATATTATTTTGAAAACATTCTGTGACATTAAATAATGTCCTTGGAAGTGACTAAACTGCGTGGCTAACATTAGGCTAAAGGCAAATTCTTATTTCTAAATTTGTCAGATCTGGAGAACATAAGTACAGCATTTGAACATCAGCACCCGTTCGTATTTAAAACTATCTGTATTTGAAACTCTTATTTTTTATAGCAGACTTCTCTTCCTTCCTTCCCAACACAAGAAACAATAAGGTGAGAAAAAAAACCGTGCTTAAATAGCCAAAACCATTGTGCAGATAGAATTTCACTACTGAGAATAAATTCTGCTATTTCCCTTTGACTACACCTATTCCTGGGTAATATAAATTTATGCTATCAATAAACTAGTGAGAGGGCCCATAAAATAAAACATTTCATTATTTACCCAAGGTGTATCAAAGCTTTCTAGCAAAATGTAACCATTTTATAGCTCACAGCGATTCTTTAACCATTTTTTCCTTAAAGACAATTTAGTGTAGAACAATAAACCCAGCCAGTCACTCAAAACAAGGTGGCTCCTTTGACCGAGACACAACAAGATACTTAAACTCCTCTCAGAGACACTGACTATGTAACGGGGGTGTGCTTAAATACAAGGAAAACTAAAATATGTCTACCAAGTGTAATTTAACTACTGAAGGACAGTATTTCATAGCAAAAACCAGTGGACAAAGGAATAACTGAGAATAATTTCCAATCCTGTTAAGGTCCTTGAATTATAAAACTGAATTATTGACGACTAGAAGCTGTTGACTGAATTAAGGTCCTCTGAGAAATCCAAACTAATTTTTCTCATACATGAGACATATTATGTAATTTTTATCTGCAATTAAGACAATATGTCCAAAAGATAACCAAGTCTAGAATTTCAAACTTTCCGAATGAAATGGGCACGGTGGCACACGATCTGTAATCCTCAGGAGAGGGTACTGAGCTCAAACATGTCCTAGGAAAATTAGAGACTGTGTTTCACAAAGAAGAAGAGCTAGGGAGGTAGCTCAGTGCAAAAGTCCTAGATTCAACATGCAGTTCCAAAACACACACACACACACACACACACACACGCACGCACACCCAGAATGACAAACTGCGAAACTCAAATATGACATTTATTTCATACTAGAACAATGACTGTTAGGTTTTGCTACTCTGATCCAAAGGAAAAATAAACCCCTTGTCATATTAAGCAGATAAAAATAAAGAAGTTGGCAATGTAATTTCTAAATGTCCAATGTGGATCCTATTTAGTCTTGTCACTAGACATAAGATTAATCCCGTTAAATAGGGCCAACTCAAAATAAACTACTAAAGATAAAACTGCTTTGTCATAGTAATAGGCAATCCCTCATTTATGATGCTTGAAGCTCAAAAAGACACTAATACTTAAAAGGGAAATGAGTATTATACATGCTGAATGCTTAAAGTCTGACGTTAGCCCAGCCCTTCAACTGAATGTTTACCTTGTGCCCTTTAGACTTTTCTACAGAATAAGTTCATTCATGCTCAAATCTATAAAATGAAAGCCCTCATGCAATGAATTAAACAAAGTCTAACATATGAAATAATTATCTTTAAAAATTTTAGTTCTCCCTTCCATGTAAAAGAAAAAAAAAATCTCTCCCATGACTGGCCTATCACAAAACCTTGTATTTCCACTACGTAGTATATGGTTATATAATTTCTGCTTTATTTCTAGGTTGCTTGTTTAACATTCATGATGTACATGTATTTCTGTGGGTACTAAATCCTTAAATCTGGTCCCCTATCCAAGAAATACTTGAAAAAAACAAAAATTATGTTACAGATATAGTATTTTGAATTCTACAGTAAAAGTAGGTGTTCACTCTCCAAATCCATGTTTTGTTAAATAAGTGTTGATGCAAACATCCCAATGGTCACAATTTGTTTTTATTTTGGTGGGAAAAAGTAAATAAATGGTTAAGTGGTCTACCTGGTTTAATGCAGCCTACACTAAAAGTTCTCTCTATATATTTCATTGCTGGACTTCAGTGTCAAAAAGAAGCTCTAAAAAGCTGATAGTTCCTGAGTAGCCAGCAGCCCAAGGAAGGAACCTATTAATATTGCAAATAGAATTCTTTTTAAAACACTTGCCAACATCTTATAACTGGATTGATGTTCATCCAATGCTAGATCCAGATTAATTTTCAATGTCTTTTAATTATTCATTTTAGTTACTAGGGAGACAAATCACTAGACTATAGGTGTACAATCTCATTATACATTCTTCTATGTTAACAGATTAACCATTAGGATAAAGAAAAACGTTGCCCTGATTAACCATTAGAATACAGGAAAACTCAGTCATAACTAATTTAGGAAAATTTTCCTCCATCCAACAGAGCTCTGATACAGATGTGTAGATAATAAATCTTTCTTCCTAGACCAGATATGGAACCTAACTTGATTATGCCTCTGATTTCAGGCATCTACAAATGACATTACAATCTGCTGACTTCTTTCCAATGTTGGAAATGTGTTACGGGAATTTTCATGATGAAGTGCAGCATTTAGAGAAGTAACATTTGCCTGTCTGTGACTTTTTGCCTGTTTCAGTTTCTAACCCATATTTCACTTAGAGGTAAGAACACCATCCTAATGTATACTCTAAAAGAAACTAATGACAGTAATAAATGTGAAAACATCACTATTATTAAAATATGCAAATCAGTTTGGTTGTATACAATTCAGCTTAAAGAGTATTTTAAAGCAGGTAATTAAGCAGGTAATCAAACATCGTATTTAAATAGCTTAAGTGTGAGACATTTTATGAAGCAGAATTTTTTAATATATCCACCCAGTCTTAAATTTTTTTCTTGTGGGAACTTTCAGCCCTTGTTTATTAACATAAAGTGTAAACACTTTCGTTTTTTAAAAATTTTGCTTTTCACAGTAATTTCTAAACATGATTCTAGGGGAAAACACATGATTCTAGGGAAAATTCTAGGGAAAAATGCATTCATTTCTTCCTCTCAGTACCCTTTTTCCTACCCAAGAATAGTGGTAATTTCCTAGCATTACACTGTAAAATCCATTGTGAATAAGTCAAGTTTCAAAAAGAGGTTACATGTTTTTAACCCAAGATTAACAAAGTCTTCTCCCAAAACCACTATTAACCATTTTCTTGGGAGTCAAGACCTCTGGCATTTCACAAAACCTAAATGTCCCTAAATAACTAAGGTGCTCACACTAGATTAAAAGCAAAAACTTCACCACTCTATCACTCTGAATCACCCAGTGTGTTAGCTTTCCACCAAATCTCTCTGTGTTGATCTCTATCCCAATATTTTAACAACCCTTGAACTCATGCTATTCCTAGGGAATAGACAGCAAGAGATATTATCCCTTATTTTAATTAAGCTCTGCATAATCACATGACAAGCAAAAAATAAAGCCAGGATTAGAGTCACCTCAAATTCACAGCTTATCAAGAAGGTAAAGCTGGCTAATGTGATTACCTATGTAACAACGCTGGATCTGCTCACTCAGGAATCCACAATCTCCCCAACCAGGAGGCTTCCAGGGGTGATAACCACACCCATCGTGGGGCTTCCTTCAACTGACAGGCTTTCAAGTCCATCTCAAACGTGAATTTTACACTTCTTAACAGTCATCAAAGAACTATGACAAGCCATAGAAAATCCTAAAGAATTTTCTCATTAATACAATGCAAAATATTTCCACGCCTGTTCCCAACAGGAAGCAAACCCAGAGGCTGTGTACGGTAGACAAGCACTTCATTACTGGGCTACAGGATATAGCTCAATTCCAATTACTCTTTGACAGGTCTTTTTCATTTTAGACACCCTGAAATTTCATTTTCAATTTCCTCTGCCAGGACAAATGCAAACCTGTTCAGAGAAAGTCAACACACTTTTGTTACTATCCCAATTCATTCATTTGTCTAGGTGGGGTAATCTGCACCACAAGTTAAAATGCAAAGCAAGGCCCCTCTGAAAAATATCCGAAGCGCATGAGTCCTACCTTCCTCTCTTTCTCTCATCCCAGGCTTGCATTTCCCCGATTTCACACTACTAGGACTTTGCATATTACTGAAGAGAAAGCAACAGAGATCCCCCGAAAGGAAGGTCTGGACTTATCTTTACAAGTAATTTTATCACATGTATATCTGATTCTTTTATATTACACACGCAGGCACATGCGTGCACACGTGCATACACATACACTCACACATGTGAGATCCGTGATTTAGACAGATGTGCTCTAAAGAAAGGCCCTGTGTTTCAGGATGAGTCCCAAGTCACACAGGGCTAATTTGAAGGTAGCAGAACCTTGAAGACGTAGGGCCTGAAAGGAGGTCTTCTGGTGTGTGGTGTGCATGGCCTTGAAGGAAAAATCAGTGGGATTCTGGCCTCCATGATCTTCTCTTTTTTTCCTTTCCAGGACAAGAAATGAGCACACTTTCTCTACCACATGCTTCCACCACAGTGTACTGTTTCAACCTAGCCCAAAGGCAACAAGCCAATAGGTCACGAACTGCAAGCCAATATAAACCTCTTCTCTTCATGAAGTTATTTGTTCCAGTAACACAAAGCTGACTGACACAGTGGATGGTATGCAATTATTTAAATCTTTTAAAAATAATTTGATGATTTGAATTTCATATGGAAGCCATCAGTAGTTTTAAAATTTATACAGGCTTGTTTAGGTTCTCAGTAAGTTTATCACCATGTTTTAAGCCTCAGGAAAAATTAAACTTCTGACTTGTTAAAATAGGAGTCTGAGCTCTGTAATTCAGCCTCAATCTCTACACCAATTTGATTTATAAGTGACTTCAAAGAATGGACTTTTAAAGAACCATTCATTTTGCTCACTCCATCTACATCCTTTTCCCTTCTCAGGGATGCTGTCCTAATACACACTGAGTACTTCTTCTGATACTCAAATAGCTTATAAGGTAGAAAACAAACTCAGACTACAGGTTGGCTGTTTTGTAATAATAGTAATAACAATTATGAAGCTGGGTTTTAGCCTAGGTTTAAGTCTTGGCCCTGACTACAAGGCCATGAGCTTATCTGTCTTCAGCTGCTGGCTCTGTCAGGAGACGATAGTGGTCTGTCCTCCTCATAAAGGACAGCCTGTACCTCTTAGACCACCTGGTTTTGGACAGTACTCTAAGTTTTGGTAACCAAGTATCTTCAGGAGAGACTAGATTAAGGTTCAATGAAACCAAAAGGGGTTTTGTAAAAACAGGGATGCTTCCCAAACTATACTGTGTTCGAAGAAGTTGGTTATATTGCCTTCTTTTTTAATCCAAGGGAAAAAACTCTACTTTGGTCAAATGTGTTCTAATTTTAAGTTGTTCTGAGTACTGGGTAACTTTTCATTTCAGAAAATAACTAGACATGGTGGGGAGATAACAGCAGGCTCCTTCCGTGCTGGGAGGTGGAGACTGTTGCACAGGGCAAAGGGCTGAAACCAAATGTCAACCCCCTCAGGGATTCCGGAGATACAACCTCTTGGTTTGGGAACTCAGGGTAGGATTTCTCAGAAGAGACTGTTTCTAAAATTCAAATAACCTAGGCTTAAGTTTGAAAGAAAAAAAAAAAAACTACTGAGCAACAATATAAAAATATTCTGGTGACCACCCCAGAGATTTAAGAAAAAAAAAAAAAATACACAGGGATCCTATTTCTGTTCCTCCATTTAGTGGATCTGAGTCACAGCTGTCCCCATGATTTTATTAATGAAACAAGATACATATTTGTTACATCAATGGTTTCTCACTTTTCTTGCAATGAGAGGTGTCTGGCAGGTGTTTCTTGTGGCTTTACTGAACACAGAGAAAATTCATAAGGACCATCTATGTTAATACCAAAATGTACACCAGTATCTGGCGATCTTTTTCCTGACTATATTGGTCTGATTATAATATTCTACATCAAATCACTCTGAGAACCAATGTCCTGAAGTATTTGCAGGTAAACTGATGCAACGCCCGAGACTTAAAGTACTTTGAAAAACTAGACACCAGGTGACTGAGAAGGGTAAGAGAAGCTGAGAAAAAGAATAACAAAATGTGGTTAAAACGGTGGAATTTTATGTAAATTGTTTTAGAATATTTTTAAGAAAGGTGACAGATTATGTAAACTGTGTGCAAATATTACACATGTTGTGAGCTCAAAAAATAGGATTAATCCAAAGGAGTAAAAAGTGTTTATGGACTCTCACTCTTTAAGTGCCATGAACTAAGTCAATCCATGGCTTCTGAAGAAGGCTGGCTGGTTCTAGGACCCCTGTGCATTTATCAAAATCTGAGGACTCTCAGGGCCTTTACATAAAAAAACATAGTGAGCCAGGAAAGGACGTAGCACACAGGAGCCTGAGGCAGGAGAATCACAGTGAGTTTAAGAGTGCACCCTGGCGGGGGAGCATAGAGAGTTCAAGGCCAACCTGGAATATACACTGAGATACTATCTCAAAGAAAAAAAATCATCCCTAGATTCCTTATGTTACTCAATACCATTAAAATGTTATCAGTAGCTGGTTACTGTGTGATCTGGGGACTGATGACAAGAAAAGGAACTGCACATGTTCAGTACAGGTGCAATTTTTTTCTTCTGAATACTCCCCCCATCCATGGTTTGTTGAACTAGTGGAAATGATCTGACTATATTGTGCTGGTAGATACTTTTCAAGGGAAACAATCACACAGTATCTGTTACTCATTATTTGTCAACTGCAAACCCCCAAAAAGTGACTCAGAAAGCAAACAGACATTTGTAGGAGACTGTTTCACTACTGGCAATAGGGAAAGAAGAGGATGACTATCTCCAACACACTGACTGGCCGCCGGGACCAAAGCCTGACCCAAGGCAGAGCCTCCATCCCGGGGAGGACAAACGGACACCCCTGCTGAATGAAGCCGGTTTCCACGCAGGCTACGCTACTCAGGTGCGGGTCGCACGTACAGTTCGTCTACTTCTCAGCCAACAGTGACAAACTGCCACCTCAGGAACTGTTTCGAAGTTCCTTCTGCAGGGTATTCTTAACACAAAGCTTAGTGCGTGTTGGGGGCGGGGTTTCTGCTGGCCTCAGTGCCGTCTGAGGTTTACACGTGGCTTCCTCCGCACCAGGCGTCTGACAGAATAGCGGGAGTGGGAGGGAAGCTTGGATTTCAACAAATGTAACCTCTATTGCATCTGCACCAGAATTAGAAGGGTTTGAACAGTCAAGGTAGGAAATCAGTTTCAGCAGCAATAACTGAATCTGTTTTTAAAAAACAAGTCAGGCACAGTCTTACAAGTCTGTAATTCAAACTCTTCAGAGGCTGAAGCA
>PVIC010045106.1:0-14740 GCA_004025085.1 Thryonomys swinderianus
CGGGCCGGAGACCGAGAGGCCGTTCTGGGCTGTGTGGGTCGGGCAGCAGCAGCCCTGGCCTCTGTGCTTTAAACGCTGGCAGCTTCCCACAGCTGTGATAAGCAGAACGTTTCTGTTTTTCAGATATGGGCTGAGCTGGGCTCTGTTGGACCCTGGAAATTGTAGGAAGTAAGAATTGTGGTGCATTATATATAGCAGGGTATCTTCTTACTCTCTTTTCTGTGTAGGAAGAGGGGTATTGCAATCGGGAGTGGGGACACCCAGGCAGAAGAGATTCTTGGAGGCGTTTATTTATTTTGCAGTACTGAGGACTGAACGGTCCTGGCGCCTTTTCACGGAGCCACATCCGCAGGGCTTCTTTTAATTTTTATTTTGAGACAGTCTTGCTATGTCACTAAATTTCCCAGTCTGGGGGTGGATTTGCCATCCTCTTGTCTCAGCCTCCCCGACCGCTGGCGTTATGGGTGTGCACCCCCACCACTGGCCAATAAATACCCTCCCCTTCTAACTGGAGTCCCCCATCCCACAAAGCCTGGGACTGGGGGGCTCGGCCTTCCTTTCTCTGATTCCCTCCTCCTCCTCCTCTCCAGTCACAGCCTCTCCCCATCGTGGCACAGCCAAGGGCACACTCTTCCCCCCGCTTGGAGGCGACCCCTAAATCCACGAGCTGCTTCTCTGGGCTGGGGTTCTGCACCTGCCCCCCCACAGCAGGGCGGGAAGGGGTTCCGTGGTCCCAGAGAACTTCATTCTCCAGGGCTCAGAGCTTGGCCTTTCTGATGCTGCGCCTTCGTGCCACCCTTCCTCCTGGTGGCTCTGTGGCATGCCCATCTGAGTGTCACCCAGTTCTGAGCCAGCCTGGCACCGACGGCTGGCTCTATTTCCAGCATCTTTACCATCAGGATGGGCAGGGAAGTTAGTGGCAAGACGCCAGGGTGCTAGCTGCCTCCAGAGCGAAGGGCACTCTCTCGGGAGTTACTTTTCCGATTGATTAATGGCATATTTGTTTCTCCAATATCAGACTCTACTTACCCATTTCAAAGCGGCAAGAATACCTGCAGAGTCTCGGGGAGAGAGTGCTGGCCAGCTTCCCGGCGCAGGCCACCATGCACTTCTACAACGACAACTCCGGGTCTGAGTCTGAGGAGGAGGGGCAGGGGGAAGAGACGCAGCCCCCGGAGCCGGGGCGCCCGGGGACAGACGGCCCTGGGGACAGTGGTCCGGGCAGCCCCAGCGGAGCCTGGCTGCTGAGTCCGCCAGGAGGAGGGGGTGCCCGCCCTCCCGGTGCCGCTCCAGGGCCCCGCACTTGCCCGGCATCCAAATGACAGGGTCCCTCTGGGATGGCGGCCGGTGACAGCTGGTGTCCTCTGGGGTCGTGAGAGGCCAGGCTGCCTGCGGCCTTTACTTTTACTTTTTCTCCTGTGACTTTTCCTGAGCAAGGGTGGGGGCCGTGGAGGTCGTCGTCAACACCAGCTGTCGTCAGGAAAGGCCACCCAGCCTTGTTACCTGCTGAAAGAGGACAGTCCTCCTCCTAGATTGGTGACCTGCCCTCACTTGTTGGGAACATGTTTTGGGAGAAATAATTATAAGGGCAAAAATTGATCAGGCCTTTTTGGACTCAACTTGGACTCTGGACTCAACTTGTCTTTACCTCCGTTAACAATAAAGACTCAGCGGTCTCACATGCTGTGGTGCCTCAAGGCGGAACTATTTTATTGTGGGTATCTGCCCTATTTAGCTGGATTTTTATTTGTATAATGTCTTTAGAACTATTGGAGATGTTTGCCCTGTCTACAGGGCTGTTACATTGTTATTTAAGAGGTACTGAATAAAAGGTGTGGTGAGCTGGGGCCTGGGGTCTTTTGTTATCTAGAGTAACATAGATCGGGTTTGGTGATCTGCCCTCACTCACAAAACTGGACATTCCCTGTGAGCTCATTCTGCTTTTGTAAAAATAGTTAAGGTACTAAACCCAGTTTTAGTACATTGTCCGAGGTTGGTTTGGTCATTTTGGAGCATACTTGGGAAAATGTTATTTTACCTATAAAAATAAATAAAACCAATGAATCATTTTCATAAAAGTAACACACAGATTTCTAGAAGATAACTTCTGATACCAATCTATGTGGTAATTATAAAGGGCTGTGTGCATGACTATGTTACACAAAGTTAAGTCTTAGTTATTCCCTTGGGCTAAACTCACTGTATATCACATTGGCCTCTAACTCAGAGGAGTCCTCCTGCCTCAGCCTCCCAAGTGGTAGGATTACAGATGTTCACCACCGTGGCTGGCTTTGGGCTTCTTTACCAGAATCACACTGTTTTCAGTGAAAGTATCCAATGTAGCTGGGCATGGTGGTGCATACCTGTAATCCTAGTAGTTTGAGGCTGAGGCAGGAGGGTTCCTGTGAGTTTGAGGGCTGGGCTACATATTGAGACCTTGTCTCAAAACAAAAAAAAAGAAAGTATATGCTGTAAAATTAGTTTTGAGGTTTGTATATTTTGATCAAATAACTATTTCTCAAAGTTTTGGGCTCAATTATCTTACATCTAGTTTTCTTTCTATATGTAGTACATTATGTAATTTCAATTTGAAATAAGTATTTTGAGCTGGGTATAGTAGCCCATATCTATAATCCCAGCACTCAGGAGCCAGAGGCAGGATTGCTGTGAATTCAAGGTCAGCCTGGGCTACATAAATTCAGGGCTAGCCTGAGCTATAAAGCGAGACCCTGTCTCAAAAAGAAAGAAAAATATTTTGAAGGAATGTTTGAAAATCACCTTTTAAAAACATTCTTAGATTTCATTATTTCTGCTCTAAAGTTTCTCAATATTTTTTTATGTAAGACTGTCAAAATTACATCCATTATTTTTAAGAATGCAGAAGGTTCTAAGAGTGGTGTCTTATGCTATAATCCCAGCACTTGGGAGGCTGATGCAGGAATATCACTATGAGTTTGAGTCCACCTTGAACAACATAATGAGACCCTGCATCCAAAAAAAAAAAAAAATGCAGAAGGTGAAGTATAAAAGAGAAAATGACCTATAACCTCATTGTCCAAATAACCCACTAATGTTTTAAATATAGGAGTTGTAGGGCCGGAGGGTTAGCTCAATGGTTCCAGCGCCTGCCTCGCAAGCACAAGGTCCTGAGTTCGATCCCCGGTAACCACATAGAATGCTGGGCGTGGAGACACGCCCACCAACAATCAACACCGCATACCACAGTGCCGGATGTGGTGGCTCACGCCTGTCATCCCAGCACTTGGGAGGCAGAGACAGGAGGATTGCTGAGTTCGCAGTGGCTTGCCTGGGCACCATAGTGAGCTCAGGGCCAGCCTGCACTACAAAGCGAGACCCTATCTCAAAAAGCAAAAAAAAAAATATGGGAGTTGTACATGTAAATATTTAACAATCTAAGCACTAGAAAAAGGAGTAAAAATTAGAGTAAAAGTTGGCCTCCCCTCTGCCCTTCTATCTGTAAGTGACCAACATCAGTTGTTTTCTATTGCTCCATGCAATAAAAAATTAAAGCCCTACTCTTTTCAGTCTTTTGTTTCTTTCTCTCTTTTGTTTTAAAAACAAATTTGAAGCAGACAGGGTGGCACACGTCTGTAACCCCAAACTGTGGAAGGCTGAGGCAAGAGGATTGCCTCGAGCTTGAAACCAGCCTGGGCTATAGAGACCGTTTTAACCCTCTCCCCCATTATCTTTTTTTTTTTTTTTCCCCAATTTCAGAACAGTGACACCTGAGCTTATTTCAGAAAACACTTAAATTCCTATTCACAGGATTTCTGCAGAAAAGGCCTAAAAGTGTTCTCCTTACTTCCTGAGGAGACACTTGAGGTGAAAATCAAGTGATCAAACTGGCTCGGTTTTTCTTCTTGAGCTAGACTGAGAATACAACCGGACCCCTCTGCAGTTCCCCATTAAGAAGCCAAGCTCAGCCTGCGTTCTGGAGCTGCTGGCGCCGGGACACAGAGTGCTGCGTGGCCACTTCCCTTCATTACCTGCGGCTCGGTCAGTTCCGTGCAAACACCGAACGCTCGACCTTGAGCCCGGCCAGATGCGTGGGCCACGTGCCGTGGGGCGGGTACAGGTGATGCGGGGGGCCCGGTGGGTTCAGCCCTGCGGCCGTCCTGGTGCTGGGATGACAGCGAGTGACTGTGCAGAAGCCCAGGCTTCAAGCTCCACACGTTTACATTTCTTCTCATCATTTATGAATATGCATAAGTTGTATGTTTGAACAAGGTGAGTGTAGTATTTCAACACATGCACTAGTCACACCTGACTTCTCTTGATAGCCATCCCTTCCAAACCCTGATGATTCACTACTCTACATGTAGTTTGGCTTCTTTTCATTGTTGTTTTGTTTATTTTGAACAGGATCTTGCTATATAGTTGAGTATGACATTGAACTCACTATGTAACCCAAGATGTCCTTGAACTCCTGACAATCCTACCTCAACTTCCTGAGTGCTGGGATTACAGGGATGAGCCATCATACCTGGGTCATTTTCAGTTTCCTGAAGAACTGCTATAATGTTTTCTATTATGTCTATACTAATTTCTATTTCCAACAATACATAAGAGGATTTTTTTTTGTCATGTGTGGTGGCACATGCCTATAATTTCAGCACTCAGAAGGGTCACTGGAAGTTTGAGGCCAGCCCAGGTTACATAGTGAGCTCAAGGCAGCCTGAACTACACAGTGAGACTCTATCTCAAAAAACAAACAAAAAGAGTTCTCTTTTCTGACAGCATCACCAACATTTATTTTAAAATATTAAAAAACAATTTGTTTTGATAATATGGCTCTTGTGTGTTTGTTAGTCTTAATTTGTGGACTGAGATTTATTGGATAGATGCAAAAATAAATCCCCTTTCGCAACCCAGAATTCACTGCTCAGTGTGAGTTTCACTCCGTGGAAGAAGACATCTTACTGCCGGATGCAGTGGTTTGGGGCTGTGATTCTGGTGGTCCTGCAGCTGGGCAGGAGGAATGAAGAGGGGATTATATAATGAGACTCGGCCTCAGATAACAAGGCGATTATAACCTAATACATGTTAAAGTGATGGAAGGTGTTTTGAATTATTTTTTGAGGGCCAGGGTTGTAGCTCAGTGGCACTGCACCTGCCTGGCAAGTTCAAGGTCCTGAGTTCAATTCTTGGCAATGAAAAAAAATGGTGGGGGTAGACATTTTAGGGGTGGGAGTATGGCTCTGTGGTGAATACGCATATCCTGTGCAAGGCCCTGGGTTTGATCCCCAGCATCTAAGAAAAAGCAGCCACTTGAGTGGGCATCTCCTGATAGTTTTGGTCTCATTTCTATAATACCTGATGAGAAGAGATCCCACTTTTTTTTTTGTTTTTGTTTTTTGTTTTTTGGAGACAGGGTCTCACTGTGTAGTTCAGGCTGGCTCTGAGCTCACTATGGTGCCCAGGCAAGCCTCGAACTCAGCAATCCTCCTGTCTCTGCCTCCCGAGTGCTGGGATTACAGGCGTGAGCCACCACGCCCGGCTAGATCCCACATTTTTGATTGTGAGTCCTGTTATTAAAACACTTATGCCCTCCCCGAACTTACATTCACTTGTAACTGTATGTTACATGAACACTTTGAAATTGCTGGTTGATTGTTTTTAACCTACAAAAAAGATAGTTTTAAGTCATTCTACTGGGCTAGTGTGGAGTACAAATTTTAAAAGATAATTCAAATATCAAATAGATATTTTACTTTTTTTGAGACAGGGTCTCGCTATGTAACTCTGGCTAGCCTTGAACTCGCTAGGTACCCCATGCCGGCTGCAACTTTATGGCAATCCTCTTGCATCAACCCCCAAGGTGTTGGGATTACAAGTGTTGATCAAATAGGTATTTTAAATGTAATTTAAATTATTAATACTTTCTAAGCTGTTTTGTTTTCACTAAAATGTAAAAATATTTAAACTATCGCATAAAGAAGCACAGATCCAAAAAATATAAATACAATCCGTACTTCTACAATCATATTTGTTTTTAACTAACTTTGCAAAAGTTTTTGTTGAAACTTAGAGTAAATTTCCATCTTTCCCTGGCACCAATCTGCTGTGTTTCAAACCAACTGGGAGAGGTTGTATTTTGTGCAGATATTATATTTGTTTTAGCAAATGAATTAAAAAATACATTGCATCTTCTCAAGGCCTTTCCTGTGAGCTACATCCCTCACTCTATTTTTACTTTTTATTTATATTTTATTTTATTTTTTTGCAGTACTGGGAACTGAACTCAGGCCCTTGTGTATCCAAGGTTGGTGTAGTACCACTTGAGCTAAATCCTCAGCCCTACTTTTTAGTTTTTGAGACAGGGTTTCACTAAGTCAATGGTTGCCCAGGCTGGGCTTCAACTTGAGACTGCCTGCCTCAGCCTCCCAGAGTTCTGGGATCAAAGGCATGCCTGCTTACAATTCTTGTGTGGTTTGTATTACTGAGCCTCCCTGGTGCTGGCACAAAGTCCTTGACACACATCACTCACAGAAGGGAAGTGGTTATTCGGGTTCAGTCCATGGTCGGCTGACTTAGGCCAAGGGAAGAACATCATGGCAGGTGGGCAGGTGCGGGGAGGAAAGCAGAACCCAGGGGAGTGCCCCAGCAAAGTGCAGACCTCCCAGGCCCCCCGGCAGGCCACCTGGCTGGGCATGGCCAGCTAGCTCTGCAGCACCCCAACAGGCGCTCACCCCCACAGGAATCTCTGAGTAAATCGACAATGAAGATGCAATGTTTTTGTGCTTAATGTTCTTGTGTTTTGCTTGAAGGTATAGACTTGATATTTCCCGGAGATGATACATCCGTTCTAGCAAGATGGATCCCTCCGTGATGGAAGGAGCCTCGTCTCATTTGGTATTTGCTTTCCACACAACACCTAAGCTTCACACCATTCCTTCCGCGGGCCCCAAGCCCCGCCCTTTTGCAGAGCAGGCTGCCGCAGAGCCCCAGGAGCGCGGCTGCCTCCGCCATGTCTTCTGGGAAACAGACAGGCCCTTTGTTCTCCTTGCAGTCATGGGTGGGAGCGCCCTACAGGGGAGTTTGTCCTTGTCCGTGTTCAGGGTGTTCGGATGTCGCAGAGCCCCGAGTGGAAACCTCTGGGCTGTTATCTACCTGAGGCGCTGCACCCCGAGCCTCCCCCCGCCGTGACATTTTGTGATCAGGGAACATTGGTGGGCGAGCGATGGGAGTTAATGCAGTGAGTTAGCAATTTGGTTGCCAAGGTAACGCTCTCCTGGTTGAGATGACACAGACTGTGCCTGCTCCGAAAGTGGCATCTGATATTCTCTCCATGTTTGTGCTTCAGAGATGGAAAAGTACTGGGGAGAAGGGGAAAAACTGCATCCAAATGTAAGATTTGTGCCTCCTTTAGAGTGAAAATCTGGGATGGCGGACTCCAGAGTCCTCCATGACGTGCGGCATTCTTTCCTCTAAAATCACATATTATGTACCAATTGGCCCATTTCTGTTTTTTTTTATTTTTATGTTTTCATTTGGTTGATAACCTCTGGCCTTTTGTGTTTTGCTTTTTGTTTTTTGAGACAGGTTCTCACCTCGTCGTGCAGGCTGAACTTGAACTCCCTATGTAACCCAGGCTGGCCTTGAATTCATGACAGTCCTCCTGCCTCAGCCTCCCAGGTGCTGGGATCATGGACAAGTGCCACCATGCCCAGCTTGTAGCTCTGGGCTTTGAGCTCACACCAGCCATCCTTTTGTGGCCAGCTGCCTTCATTTTGTGAGAAAAATGGTTCCAGCATATCTGGTTCCCGTGCTCAGTCTTGGCACCTGGGGAGACTTTTCCCGGGCCGCCAATTTGGGCGACTGCAAATTACAGTGCTCCCAGGCCAGAGATTTGGCTCAGTGGTTCCGGCGCCTGCCTCGCAAGCACAAGGTCTTGAGTTCGATCTCCGGTAACCACATATAATGCTGGGCGTGGAGAATCACGCCCACCAACAATCAACACCGCATACTACAATGCCAGGCGTGGTGGCTCACGCCTGTCATCCCAGCACTCGGGAGGCAGAGGCAGGAGGATTGCTGAGTTCAAGGCTTGCCTGGGCTACAGAGTGAGCTCAGGGCCAGCCTGAACTACAAAGAGAGACCCTGTCTCCAAAAAAAAAAAAAATTACAGTGCTGCCAAAGGAACATGATTTGTGACCCATCAGGTGTCAATGTACCAAGCTTTGTGGTCCCACAGTGTCAGGGAGTGAAGTTGCGAAGTAAAGGAGGAGGTTAGGAGAGCGTGCTTGGAAACAGAGGAAGCGTGGCTCCTGAATTTCCAGGGGAGGGCCTGAGCGGGGGCTCCCAAGGCCCTTTGTTGGGGTGAGGGTTTTTTTTGTTTTTTTTCTTTTGCGATAGGGTCTCGTGTTGTAGTTCATGCTGGCCCTGAGCTCACTATGGTGCCCAGGCAAGCCGCTGCGAACTCAGCAATCCTCCTGTTTCTGCCTCCCGAGTGCTGGGATTACAGGCGTGAGCCACCACGTCCGGCATTGTGATATGCGGTGTTGATGGTTGGTGGGCGTGTCTCCACACCCAGCATTATATGTGGTTACCGGGGATCGAACTCAGGTCCTTGCGCTTGCGAGGCAGGCGCCGGAACCACTGAGCTAACCCTCCGGCCCTGTTGGGATGAGTTTTATGGCAAAGTCACCTCATGGAGAAGATAAGGGTCAGACTGCCATCAACCTATACAGGGTTAGCAGTGTAGGCACTTACAAGATACTGATCCACGGGCAAACGAGTCACAGAGCTGGGGAACATGGAAAGAAAAAGGCCTTGGAAAGGGATGGGTCCCCATGCGCTGGGCACCCATGTGGGTGACTGACGCCTGTCTGGATGTCCCGGGAAAGGTGTTATGTTTACCCCACAGGGAGGCACGTGGGCCCAGCCACTGCATTTTTATCTTGCACCTGGCCTTCTTCAGATGCACCTCCAGTCACAGTCCTGCCATCTTTTTTTTTTTTTTTTTTTTTTTGAGACAGAGTCTCGCTTTGTAGTTCGGGCTGGCTCTGAGCTCACTATGTAGCCCAGGCAAGCCTTGAACTCAGCAATCCTCCTGTCTCTGCTTCCCCAGTGCTGGAATTACAGGCGTGAGCCACCACGCCCAGCTGGCCTTCTTCTTTCTTTATTTTTGTGCTTCTCGTCTTTATTTTGTTCTTCTCTTCTTTATTTTTGTGCTGATTCCTTGACAGCCCAGTCCCTGTCTGACTGTATTAATTTCTGACTTAACTGCCTATGATATCAGTCTGTGTGCAGTCATACAGAGACCAGCAATCCCCACACTTAGGAATCTGAGGCAGGAGGATCACCGTGAGTTTGCAGGCAACACAGGCCAGCTTAGACTGCATGGTGAGACTATGTCACCAAAACAAAACAAAACAAAACAAAACAGCTGGGCCTGGCGGCTTGCACCTGTCATCCCAACACTCGGGAGGCAGAAGCAGGAGAATTGCTGTGAGTTAGAGGCCAGCCTGGGCTACAGAGTGAGCTCAGGGCAAGTCTAAACTACAAAGTGAGAGCCTGTCTCAAAAAAACAAAACAACAACAACAAACTAACAACAACAACAAAACCCCACAACACTCCCCCAAAACCTTCTAATAGCCTGTAAATGAGGCTCTGGAGTGCTTTTCACCTAAGAATAGCCTGCCTCCCACAGACCCCACCCCCAAGGGAGTCACAGATCTCTGTGGTTTATACCTCCGGGCCACCTCAGGTGCTCATGGGTGGGGCTTTGGGGCGTTACCTGACGCTGTTAGGAGGCAGGCCCCGGGCAGGGAGGCGGGGCCTGTATGGCTCCTACCCCCTTGCCCTCCCCCTTGTGCTCTCTGCTTCCTCTACCAGCCCCTCTACCCTGCTTCTGCTTCGGGGCCAGCCGACCATGGGCTGATACCGTGAGCCCAAACAAACCTGCTCGCAGATAACGGGTGTCAGGTATTGTGTATCAGGTACTGCGCTTTGTGACCGGAAAGTGACTAAGACAGATTTTGGTGCAAGAGCAGTGGTATCGTTCCTGTGAATACACCTGACCGTGTGAATCTGCAGCCTTCGGTACTGGTCCATAGAGGAGTTTGGAAAGACGTGGAGATGCGGGTATAAAAGCTGTAGAACTCTGCGACATAGTCTTGGTGTGTGATACTAGGCAGAGCTCAGACCAAAATGCTAATAGCCACCCAGACTGTAAATACAAGGCTCAGGCGGTATCAGTTGGGATAAAAGCCTCGTTTGGCTTCTGGGCTATACAGGCGCGTTACATTCCAGCAGAAACTCTGTCTACGTTTTTCCTACGAATGGACATGGGAATGAGGTTAAGGACAGCAGATTGATTAATCTAAGTGAATTTCAAGCTAGCCCGAGCTCAGGTGGTAGGATGGGTACTGCCTGCTGCTTTTAGGGAGGTTGTATGTGAGGAGCAGGGCTGAAAAGCCACGTTGAATAACTTGACACACGTCGCTGGTGGGCACAGAGGAAGGGTCCTAACATCGGGGGGTCTGCATAATTTTGGCTCAGAACAATTTGGTTGCTGAAAAGATTAGCATTAAAAGGAAGCCTCATACTTCACAGCAGGACAGTAGGAAGGGATCTCAGGAAACAGCAGACCTGTAGCCTTAGCCCTGCAAAAGCGGGAGACTCTGTTTTAAGAAGAGAACTCCAGGGACTCTGTCCCACGGGGGCGTGGCCACCGCTCACACCGGCTTCATCCGTGCGGTGCTGGTTTTACAGGCATGCAGGACGTGTGAGTTATGGGGCCAAGGAGACTTGCCCGTGGATTTCAGAAGAAGCTCAGCAAGCCAGGCAGCGCGTCCCTGAGAGGCAGTGTGTGAAGCCAACAGGGCAGCAGAGACCTCAGGAAGCTGGAGAACCCAGGAACGTGGACCATCCCGAGAAAAGCCCTGAGCAGTGAGCAAGGTCACCCTAGAGAGGAGCCGTGAGGCGTGCGACAGGCAGCCTGTGGCGGTGGCCTGCTCAAGCGGTTCGGACCTCACGTCTCTGCTCTGGCGTGGGACACGGAGCTACAGCACTGAGTACTTGCCCTGCTGGGTTCCGATCTTGCTTTGGCCCCACTTGTTCTGGCCCCTCGGCTCTCCCTTTGGGAATGGGAATGTGTACGCTGTGCGCTGTACATCAGCAGCATGTAACTGTCTTTTGATCTTATAGAGGCCCAGAGCTAAGAATTGAGTCTCAGAGGTGAGTTTGGGCTTTTAACCTTTTCAGCAGTGCTTGAACTGTTAAGAGTTTAGTGACTCTTACAGATGGACTAACTGCAGAAAGAGGTGGGCATGAACCTTTGGGGGCAACGGCAGAACGTTATGGGTATATCAACAATACCCTTCAAGAAACTTGGTTTGGT
Source organism: Thryonomys swinderianus (assembly GCA_004025085.1). Taxonomy (NCBI): domain Eukaryota; kingdom Metazoa; phylum Chordata; class Mammalia; order Rodentia; family Thryonomyidae; genus Thryonomys; species Thryonomys swinderianus. The sequence continues at coordinate 11,367 of PVIC010045106.1, forward strand.
ACCGGAGATTTAGCTCAGTGGTTCCAGCACCTGCCTAGCAAACTCAAGGTCCCTGGTTCATCCCTGGTAACCACATACAACAATACTGGGCCTGGTGACTCACGCCCACAGCAATCAGTACCACATACTACAATGCCAGGCGTGGTAGCTCACACCTGTAATCCCAGCACTCAGGAGGTAGAGGCAGGAGGATTGCTGAGTTTGAGGCTCACCTGGACTACATAGTGAGCTCAGGGCCAATCTGAACTACAAAGCAAGACCCCATGTCAAAAAAAAAAAAAAAGGAAAGGAAAAGAAACTTGGTGTGGGGTACATGACTGTAATCCTATCATTCAGGAGGCTGAGGCAAGAGGATCACTATGAGTTCAAGGCCAGCCTGAACTACATGGTAAAACTGTCTCAAAAAGAGAAGGCTGGAAATTTAGCTCAGTGGTTCTGGCGCCTGCCTCACAAGTGCCAGGTCCTGAGTTCGATCTGGTAACCACATACAATGCTGGGCATGGTGACTCACGCCCACCAGCAATCAATACCACAGACCACCATGCCAGGTGTGGTGGCTCACGCCTGTCATCCCAGCACTCGAGAAGCAGAGACAGGATTGCTGAGTTCGAGGCTTGCCTGTGCTACATAAGGAGCTCAGGGCCAGTCTGAATTCCAAAGCAAGACCCTGTCTCAAAAAAAAAAAAGAAAGAGAAAAGGAAAAAAAAAAAAAAAAAAGGAAGGGGGGAAGGGAAGGGTGGGGAGAGGAAGGGAAGGGAAGGAAAAGTCTGATGCCTGAGAGAGCCGACTGGTTGAATTATAGGGGCTGTACAGGCGCCTCCTGCTGGGTGGTGGCGCCTGGTTAGAGGCGGGGCGCTGGAATACGGCGGGGTGTGCCTTTCTCCACTTCTCCATTTGTGACTATTTCTGGTCACTCTTCCTCAGTGGGCCCGCCCACTATGCTGTTTTCTGCATCTGAGCCTTGCAAAAACATGGAGTAAAACTTCTAAAATGTGAGACAAAACAAACCTCTTCCCTTAACTTGTGGGTGTCTCGTATTTTGTCTCAGCCACACACAAAGTGACTAAGACGTGCTAGACACATCTGTGTTTCCAGCAAACTGTGTAGCGAGTCCCCTAACTGCAGCTAAATATGTTCAACTCTGGCTGCGTTTTCTGTCTTTCAATGGGGTTGCTAATGAAAAGATACATTTCAATCCGGGCTGCACTTTTCCATTTGCTATTTTAATCAGTTTTACTGTAGTCTTTGAAAATCTTGCCTTAAACTAGGAATTGCAACACAGACAGCTAAAACATTAGCCAAGTTTAATGAAATTTTATAACACACTGCGTTGCTGGTTATATTGTTTTAAACCCAAAATTGACAATATCTGAGGCATAATATATGCTTTGCTTGAGGCTCTGTGATAATAATCAAAATTCTTTTATTTTTTCATCTTTTGCTAACTTTTTGTCAGATTTCTTTACCTAGTTATGTGACTAAGAGGAGTCTGTCTTGCTGTGTTCTTGTGATTCCCTTGTGCTTGTATTACATGCATTATTTTCAATCCAATTTCTTGGTTATAATCTTGTTTCATTAGAATATATTTCATATGCCATAAAATTAATCCTTTAAAATATATACAATTACTTTTTTTTTTTTTTTGAGACAGAGTCGGGCTTTTGTAGTTCAGGCTGGCCCTGAGCTCACTATGTAGCCCAGGCAAGCCTCGGACTCAGCAATCCTCCCGCCTCTGCCTCCTGAGTGCTGGGATTACAGGCGTGAGTCACCACGCCCGGCATTGTCGTATGTGGTTACCGTGGATCCAGCTCAGGACCTTGCGCTTGCGAGGCAGACACCGAACTGGTGAGCTAAATCTCTGGTCCTGGCGATTATGATTAATATTCCTATGAATGTGTGAGGACACGTGTTTCCATTTCCTCTACCCCTGTTACCTAAGAGCAGGATTCTAGATCACTTGGCAACTCTGTCTCTAATTTTTTGAGGAACTGCTAGACTGTTTGCCAAAGTAGCTCCACCACAGAATCTTCTCAGCAGCAGTGTATGAAATTCCAAATTCCCCCTCATCCCTGATTGGTCTGTTGTTCTCTTTCCAGTGAGAAATGCTCTCTCACCTGGCTTTCACTTGCATTTCTCTCCTAAATGAGGATATTGAGTATTGCTCATGTGCAGATGCCCTCTGGGTGTCTTTGGTGGAATGTGGGTTCCAATCCTTTGCCAATTTTCTAATCATTTGTCTTTTTACTTCATGACATAATAGTTCTTTAAATTTTTTTTTTTTGAGACAGGGTCTCGCTTTGAAGTTCAGGCTGGCTCTGAGCTCACTATGGAGCCCAGGCAAGCTTTGAACTCAGCAATCCTCCTGTCTCTGCCTCCCGAGTGCTGGGATTATAGGCGTGAACTACCACGCCTGGCTCTTTAAATATTTTGGATAATAGAACCTTATCAGACATGATTTAAAGACATTTTTTCTGACTCTGTGGTTGGACAGAATGCTTTTACACCCTCTGTCTGCTTTTTTATGGGTACATTTTATTTTATAATTTTTTTTTTTTGAGACAGGGTCTCGCTTTGTAGTTCAGGCTAGCCCTCAGCTCACTATGTAGCACAGCCAAGCCTCGAACTCAGCAATCCTCCTGTCTCTGTCTCCCAAGTGCCGGGATTACAGGCATGAGCCACCACACCCAGCACTATGGTATGTGGTATTGATTGCTGGTGGGCATGTGTCACCATGCCCAGCATTGTATGTGGTTACCGGATCAAACTCAGGACCTTGCACTTTCGAGGCAGGCGCCAGAACCACTGAGCTAAATCTCTGGCCCCTATAAATTTTTTTTTTCTTTTTTTGAGACAGGGTCTCGCTATGTAGTTCAGGCTGACCCTGAGCTCACTATGGAGCCCAGGCTGGCCTTGAACTCACAGCAATCCTGCCTCTGCCTCCCAAGTGCTGGGATGACAGGTGTGAGCTATCATGCCCAACACTGTGGTGTGTGGTATTGATTGCTGGTGAGCGTGAGTCACCATGCCCAGCATTGTATGTGGTTACCGGATCAAACTCAGGACTTTGCCCCTGCGAGGCAGGCACCAGGAACCACTGAGCTAATCCTCTGGCCCCCAATTTTTTTTTAGTTAAGATCTTGCTTTGTAGGTCAAACTGGCTCTGAGCTCACCATGTAGCCCAAAATGACCTTGAACTCACAGCAATCCTCCTGCCTCTGCCTCTTAAATGCTGGGATTACAGGTGTGAGCTACCACACCCAGTTTGGTAGTTTTATATATAATGATTACAGTTGTTATGGGGAATTTGTGCGTGTACATGATATATCTTGCCACTGCTTTTTTCCCCATTTCCCTTCCCTCTTTTCTTTCCCTCC
>PVIC010045107.1:0-14736 GCA_004025085.1 Thryonomys swinderianus
TGTCTTCCCATCTAAGTAGCTAATTACTTGTGATAGTTCATGTCTGTAAATCCCAGAACTTGGGATGTTGAGGCAGGAGGATCACTGAGTTCAAGGCCAGCCTGAGCTACACTGCAAGCCCTTGTCTCAGAAAGGATAGGTAATTACCATAAATTTGAATCTATCATGATAAGAAGAAGAAAATCAATTTCTGTACTATACGTTCTATGTATGTTGACACTGAGGATTTAGGGGTGCTTCTAATTCCAAACTATGTTCTTAGCACCTTTTCTTTCTGTTTCTTGATATTTGAAATTGGTATGGGTTGTTGAGCTTCCTAACAACTTGTATAGGAGTAATTGATAATGTCATAATGTAGGTCTACTTGCTCTGTGCAAATCTAAAGTGAATAATTTAAGAGCCCTGTTGTGTTATGGCTAAGTTGTTAATATCTTAAAGAAGTATCTGTGTACAGTGGGAACACCTGCACTATTATCATAAGGCAGAGTTAGGAAAGCAGCTCGTGAACAAGTGATTTATTTTATAAATTGAATTTTTTATTGGTACATCTTATATACAGCTCACAATCACACACAACATTGAGTGAATAAGTGATTTTGAAGGAGTATTTTCCTTCCAGTAAAAAGACTGCAATAACAAGGTACTAGAGATAGTTGAGACATTTCATTTTTGAGATAGGGTGACACTGTTGCTCAGACTGGCCTTGAACTTACTGTGAAGCTCAAGCTGGCCTCGAACTCACAGTGACCCTCCTGCTTCAGCCTCAGGAATCCTGTAGCAGTTGATCTATTAATGAGATTTACCAAATTAAGGTAATGCAGAGAAAGCTTTAGCAAGAATCAATCATTTTTTAGTTGAGTCCCATGATAGATAGGACTGGTGTAAAGTCTCACTGTGCCATTTTCATGATGATACTTCTAAAGACCCTAGAATAGTACATATAAGCATTTGTGTGTGTTTGAGAAAGAGTGACAACACATACCAGAATCCATGGATGTCCATGATGAAGAGTTCCGTGGTCAGGTGTCATCTACCTCCACTGTGGTTAGGGAAAGAAAATGGGCATCATGTAAGTGAACAAAGAAAGATGCAGGTTACATTTTTTAAAAAAGCTAAATTGAAGCTATTCAACACAAAAGTGGCTTATGGGCTTTCTAGGTTTCTTTACTGTAGATTTCAAAGCAGTTAGGCTTTAACCTTTTTTACAGAGGTCTCTGGATGGAGGACTGAGAAGTTACTCATTAGATGCAGAGGTTAGCAGATTTTTCATATAAAGGGCAGATTAAAAAAAAAACAGTTGCGTTTTGAGGACCATGTCACCTCGGTTGCAGCCTATCCATCCTGCTGTGGTAAGATGAAGCCGGAAGTGAAGAGCATGTCAGCGGCGTAGATGGCTCTGTTGCACTAAATCTTTATAACCACGGTGGGTGGGAGTGGCGTGGCCCTGGAGCCATAGTTTGTGCATCTCTGTCATTTATTATCTGTTATCATTTGCTCATAGAAGATGTGAAAGTACCTGGAAAAGACTTACAGAGAAAATAATAGGAGCTCTATTAACTTGATGATTCAATAACTTAAAAAAATGCTGTCATAGCTCACGTGGATGTCACCTGTTATGGAAACAAAACACATCCTGAAAGTTCACATTTATTTGTCTGTCTAACAAAGGGAGTCACACAAGCTGATGAACATCCTCAAGGCAGAAGTGATTCAGTTCATTTTGGAGTTCCTATTGCACAACATAGTGACCACTACTAAAAAGACATTTTAAGCATGTAAGATTTTTGCACATTTGCTTTAAGCATTGCATAAATTCTGAGGAAACATGCTTTTACACAGTGATGGTCCTCCTCACAAATGTATTTTTTAATTTCTTTTGGAAACAGATTTTTATTGCTGTAGTATGAAACAAAAGTTAGTCACTGAAACCTTTTATTTGGGGGTTTCATGTAGTTGGAGACACAGATCAGATAGGCTTATGTCAAAAGACTTCCAAAAGTGGTACCTGCAGAGCTAAAATCCAACCTGGAAGGTTCTCAAGATTCTGGTGTCTGTGACCTCACAGGAACAACCTGCAGACCAAAGCCTAATTCTGTGGTCAAAGTGCTTTGAAAGAGCAGTAAATATGACCAGGGTGTGCTAGGCTTCTTTGAGCTACAATGACAACAGATGAGCAAAAAAATGTAGACTGCAGAAACCTAAATGCCTCTTTTGGTGGAAATGTTTTATGAAAAGAGAGGTTCCAGTTATAGTAACAGCCATCAAAGATGACAGCATGGCATTCCTTCCATCCTCGGGGCCATCCAAGCTTTCCTAGTATTTGAATAACTTGTTCAATGAAAAAACTCTGCGTGGGACAGTCTTTAGTGTTCTCTAGTCATCTTTACAGATTTGCTTGGCAGGTTCTATGTATCCTCTACTCGGCATAGAAACTCTGTCTGCTTCTCTTAGGAATTAGAAGTTCCTATCAACACTTGTCATAAGCAAAATTAAAACCTTAAATAATGTGTCCTATCCTTATCAGACTTTCATTCCACCCAGAAAAAAAAAATGGTGTAGGGCTAGGGATTTAGTTCAGTTGTTCTGTCTGCTTGGAAAGTGGAAGGTCCTGAGTTTGATCCCAGTACCACATACCACAGTGTCTGGTGTGGTGGCTCATGCCTGTAATCCCAGCACTTGAGAGGCAGAAGCAAGAGGACTGCTGAGTTTGAGGCTTGCCTGGGCTACATAGTGAGCTCAGGGCCAGCCTGAACTACAAAGCAAGACTCTGTCTCAAAAAAAAAAAAAAAAGCTGTAAAATATATGTAACTACAATTGTGAAGACATTGAATATGAGGCCATGACAGCGATGTCCAAGACAGGGACCATGCGATGCTTATAGCAACCTAAAGATATCTCCAGGTAGTTCTGTGGAGAGGAGGAACTTGGGCAGAGCCTAGAACACATCCTGCATGGAAGAAATGGAGCTGATTCTATGCTGACAAAATCATCCTGCATTCACAGGTCAGAGATCCTAGAAAAAGTTAGTCAAACAAAGTACTTGAGATCTACAAGAAGAGTGAACAGATTACCATATATACGAGCAGCACACAATGAAGTTGAATCCAGGAACAGAAACACCCGAATAGATTAGAGATGAGTATGTGACAAAGTGAGAGAAAGTGGGCCTTTTGCCATCAGATTGGCAAACTCCACAGATCATGAAACATTAGGTAGACCACTTAGAAGAGTCTTAACTCAAAAGTGTAGAAAAATTAACCCTAAAGTAAGCACTGCTTTAGCTATAAAAGGTATGGCACATATACTGAAGTAAAGGTATGGCATATATCAATCTTCTAGAGGCTGAAACTACTATGCCTAAGATGAAAACTATAGTGGATTGGGTTGATGTAAGATTCACTATCACAGAAAAAAAGACTGAGGAAGTTGAAGGCATAGCAATAAGTATGTTAAATGAAACACAGAAAAACATACATTAAAAAGGATTGATTATCTGGAAGCTAATCTCAAGCAGCTGAATACATTTGTATTTGTAGACACCAGAGGTGAGTGTCCAGAATAATATGTGGAAAATAGTGGCTAATGTTTTGTCAAATATGATGAAAACTTGAGCTCTGTGAAACCAGAAAGCTCCATAAATCCCTGGCTGAGGAATATGGAGTGCTGGAAATGACAACACAGTAGTAAACACCTCATTGTTTTCTTATTTAAATCTTTTGAAGATATAATTGACTTCAATAAGATAAGGTATTGTGGTGTTTATAAATGCTAATACTTTATTATATTTATAACTGTGTGTGTGTGTATATATATATATATATATATATATATATTTATCTATTTATTTATTTGAGACAGAGTCTCACTTTGTAGTTCAGGCTGTCCCTGAGCTCACTTTATAGCCCAGGCAAACCTCGAGATCAGCAACCCTCCTGTCTCTGCCTCCGAAGTGCTGGGATTACAGGCATCAGCCACCACGCCCCACGCTGATTGATTGATGGTGGGCATGAGTCACCATGCCCATCATTGTATATGGTTACCAGGGACTGAACTCAGGATGTTGGAGCTTGTGAGGCAGGTGCTGGAACCACTGAGCTAAAACTCCTGCCCTAAGTGTGCATATATTAATATGAACTTTCCCAAAAGCTGATCACCTATGTCCTTCACTTCTTTTATTCTCCTTTATGCTCCCTTCCCCTGCTACCTTTTCCTCTTGTCTAATAAAACCATTAAAATAGTAAAATGGCATCAAATATAAAAAAAAAAGGAGGGCTGGAGATTTAGCTCAGTTGTTCCAGCACCTGCCTAGCAAGTACAAGGTCATGAGTTCAATCCCCAGTAACCACATACAATAATACCGGACATAGTGGCCCATGTCCACCAACAATTAGTACCACATACCACAATGCTTGGCATGATGGCTCATGCCTGTAATCCCAGCACTGGTGAGGCAGAGGCAGGAGGATTGCCAAGTTCAAGGTTTGCCTGGGCTACAGAGTGAGTTCAGGGCCAGCCTTAACTACAAAGTGAGGTCCTGTCTTGTAAACAAACACATAAACAAATAAACAAACAAATAAATGGATATTGTAGCTAAGGAACTAGAACTCTCTTATACTGCTAATAGGAATGTACTACACTTGATCTTAGCCAAAAGGCTGAGAAGCAATTTGCTAATAGGAATATGAAGGTATTACAACCACTTTGGAAAACTTAACTGTTAAAAAAGTTAACCCATACTATGTAAGTTGCAACATACTTGTAAAATGACTAGAAAAATTTAAAACAGGTAAATTTCTATAAAAAGGCTTGTAAGTGAACGTAAGGGCTTTCATGTAATACTAAAAAACAGAAACAAAACCAAATGTCCATCAGCACAAGAGTGGATGAACAAACAATGGTGCATACGAGGCACTGGGACATGGCAGAAGGGCTGGGCAAGTGGGCGTGACCTGTCAGCCACGGAGAGCCACGGAGTGCACAGAAGTCCTGAACCTAGTGACAATCAGAGGATGTTACCTATCTCCATTTCCTCTTAGCATAAGGTCAAGCAGGGTTTTGTTAGGACAGCGTAGTTCTGATGTCAGGAGAGGGTATAAAAGATGCTGCCATTGGCTTCATAGCCACTGCCTTCACTCTGCAGTGCACTCTTCTCCAGAGTTTTTCTTCTTCTTTTTTTTTTAACTTTCAATATCTTTAATAAATATGAAACTTCATTAAAATCCTGCTACTTCAGTGCTGGGCGTGGTGGCTCACGCCTGTAATCCCAGCACTCAGGAGGCAGAGACGAGGATTGCTGAGTTCGCAGTGGCTTGCTTGGGCACCATAGTGAGCTCAGGGCCAGCCTGAACTACAAAGCGAGACCCTGTCTCAAAAAAAAAAAAAATCCCACTACTTCATTTACTGTCTAATTCTCTGTCGAGGCACCACTTACCTGGAAAGATTTTATAGATGGAGCCCACAGAACCCCGCTACCCTAATAATGCAGCTACACAGTGTAATACCAATCAGCAACAATTCAGAATTGTTAAATCCTGCAATGTCAGTTCATTTGAAAGTCATGAGTAAAAAGAGCCAGGTAAAAAAGTAAACTACCTGCTTTCATTTTTATAGAACTTGACAAAATGTGTCATCTATAGTGACAGTAATCAGAACAGTGGCTACCTGGAGGCATGCAAGGGGATGTGAAGGAACGAGACACAGCAGGGAGGGTTGAGTTAGACGCCTTGAAAGCCCAGCCTTCCTGGTTCTTAACGTGTGGCCACACTCTGTTAAGGGACTCAGTGCTGCGCCAGGCCTGAAGTGATGCTTGGTGTCAAATATCAGCGCTGCCTTTGGTCTCAGCTGAAACATTTCATATCACACTGCAGTCAGCCAATTAGATATATGTGCAACCTGTACACGTTGAAAAAATTCAAGGTACAATGAGTGAAGAGTGTGCATTCTTAAGGAATTCCTAAGTATATGACATAGATATTTATCAAATATATTGGAAGGTTTTATTCAAATCTTAGTCCATTCCTTATTCCATATGTTACTTTAGGAAAATAACTTTGAATATCCCGGAATAATACAATTAAACAGATTCAATTTTAATTACAATTATTAGAGTTTTTTTTTACAGTAGTTGGTTTTAGTCACACAATGATGATACCTGTGCTTAAGACCTACTGGCTCGACAAACATGTGCTATTTATATGGGACATCTACTTTTTCTTTCCTTAAATATCATGTGAGGAGAAATCAAAACAGTATTATCTTTTATAAGCAGTGACAACAAAATGTAGTGCCGAGGGAAACACTGGGGAATATATGCAGGAGCTATTTTGCAAGGATCAGAACATTTTCAATTTTCTTAAAATAATACTTTAGTTTGTATTTTTGGAACATGGACATTAAATCACATTTACAGCTCTCCTTCATTTTCCAATATTTATTTTTTATTAGCACATGTTTGCAGTATATAATGATTTCATTCCTCATGGGGAGATGGTGCATGTACATTATACATCTTAATTTTTTTCACCCCCTTCCCATTGCTCCTTCCCCTGACCCTATCTTTTGGTCTCACTCCCTTTTGGAAAAAAAAATAAACAAAAACTATCTTCCTATTTTCTACCTTTAATTTTGCTTTGGTTTATGTTTTGGGTTTTTTATATAAGAGAAATCATGATATTTAATCTTGTGTGTCTGATGTATTTCACTTATGTTAGTCTCAAGTTGTGTCCATGTTCCTACAGACAACTCAGGTTAACCCTTTATGGCAGAGGAGGATTCCATTGTGTATAAATATCATACTTTCTTTATCCTTCTGTTGATGGGCATATATGTCATTTCCAAGAAAAGCGACTATGTTGTGTTGCTATAAACATATATGGATTTATCACCATAATATAGCTTTAGTTTTTGGGGGAAGATACTCACAAAGATAGTAGCTGAGTTGAATAGAATTTCTATTTTTAGCTTTTTGAAGGCCTTCCTTGCCGATTTCCATAATGGATGCTTTAGTTTACGTTTCAAAATAGTGTTTCTGTGCTGGGCGTGGTGGCTCACGCCTGTAATCCCAGCACTCGGGAGGCAGAGACAGGAGGATTGCTGAGTTCGAGGCTCGCCTGGGCTACATAGTGAGCTCAGGGCCAGTCTGAACTACAAAGCGAGACCCTGTCTCAGAAAAAAAAAAAAGAAAAAAAAGAAAATAGTGTTTCTGTGGTACTTGGGCAGCAGGATGTCGGTCACAGTCTTAATTTCGCTTGGATTTTGTCCAATACCAGCCATCAATAACCTTTTCCCTACAGCACACCAGACCCTGGCCACCAGAAATGTGCTTTAAAATCAGGAAAGGTAGATCATGGAGTTTGTGTGGTTTGAGATTCAAACTCCCTTCCTCTGTTCATTGATGAGTACCAGAATGACCAAAACAAGGGAAAAGAGATTTCCACCTTTGAAATGTTATTTTCTTTTTAAAAAATTGGACATATGTTATTAAAAAAACAATTAACTGGGCCGGAGGGTTAGCTCTGTGGTTCCGGCGCCTGCCTTGCAAGCGTAAGGTCCTGAGTTCGATCCCCGGTTACCACGTACAATGCTGTGCATGAAGACTCATGCCCACCAGCAATCAATACCACAGACCACAGTGCCGGGCGTGGTGGCTCACGCCTGTAATCCCAGCACTCAGGAGGCAGAGGCAGGAGGATTGCTGAGTTCCAGGCTTGCCTGGGCTACATAGTGAGCTCAGAGCCAGCCTGAACTACAAAGCTAGACCCTGTCTCAAAAAACAAAAACAAACAAACAAACAAAAAGAATTAATTGATGGGGATTATTTCAATAGCAGTAGTAATACCTGTAAAATGTAAATAGAAACCCTGCAAATAAACTAGTTACTATATCAATTTTTTTTAACCTTTTTTTTTTGGAGACGGGGTCTCACTTTGTAGTTCAGGCTGGCCCTGAGCTTACTCTGTAGCCCAGGCAAGCCTCGAACTCAGCAGTCCTCCTGTCTCTGCCTCCCGAGTGCACTATATCAATTTTTATTTTCTCATTTCTATAACCCCTGTGGTTTCATTGTTCAATCTAATTTTTAGTACTATTAAAAATCATACATGGTTGGAGTCTGACTTATATACAAAGCCCTTAGCTTTATAAACCAGCACCACTTCCCCCCAAAAAGCCCCACAAAAAATACCCAAGCAAATCATGCAGGTTATCACTTGTAGCTGGGCATGGTGGCAGATGGTTGTAATGCCAGCACTCTGGGAGGCTGAGGCAAAGGATTGAGAGTTTGAGTCCAGTCTGGTCAATTTACTCATTTAGTGAGACCCTATGGGAATTTTTTTTTTAAGGGGGAGGCTCCTGGGATATATCTCAGTGCAAAGCCCCTGGGTTCAATTCCCCAAACTGCCAAAAAAGAAAAAGTATCAGTTCCATTTTCAGGTTTCCTTTCTGTTCCTTATGACATGTGTGGTCTAGTATCTTTGCTGCACTGAGATAGACATTTTGATCCATTTCCATGAGACATATCATCCTTACATACATCACAGAGGTTTTGTGATTTACCTCCAACTTTAAGAGGTTAAGTTGAAAATATTATGATTGAACTTATGGTACCTTAGAAAATTTGCCTTTTTATATCCTCAAAAATGGAGAGATCAATCTGTACCACTCACTGCTGTTCTGTGATTAAGTTCAGGGGAAACTGGGAGCAGCATATGGTACTCACATCTTTGAATTTTGGTGCTTATTTTTGGTCTGTCACAGTTTACTAAAACAAAAAGTTTTAAAACAGTGAAAAATGTGTTTTTCAAAATATTTATCCATACAGGTGGAACTTGCCAGGGTATATTTTATTGCTCATGGATGGCAGTTTAAAGGCATGATTCTCTTTAAAAGGTTAGGTTTATGGTATAATTGAAAATTTCTTTTCTAGGAGCATCTTCTCAGACCCTTAAGAGCAATTATTCTCTTTGCAAGTCACATGCATAGTTATATCATTATTAATAAAATGTTTACATTCATACTAGTGGTTCTGGCATATTGCTGTGCTGAATAATGAGAGCAATGCTGATGGTCCAATAGCACTAATCTAGAAGATTTCTGAAGAGTTTGTGAAATAACATAACTGAATTGGGTAACTCTCTCCATGCCAGAGCTAACTGCATTTCATAGGTGATAAGGTAGCCCTGGGGCTTTACAGATCATTTTGACATGTTCAGTATAACCAATCATATTTCTGGACTATTCTTTTTACAAATGAAAGCATAATTGCAGTATTTCACCAGAGAGTGTTGCAAAATCATCATATGTCTTCACAGTATGCCTTTTTGTAATAGAGTTTCTATCACACGAATCACTTATTTGCCAGCTCTGATATTTTGGTTGCTTTGTGAGAGACACAAAGAATGCGCATTGTGGTGTTTCTGAAGAATCAAACTTTGTTACCTTTGAAGTTGTTTCTTTAAAACTACTTTTAAATTTATGTTTTTAATCTCACACTTCTTACAAATACACTATTTTGATAATTTGTATATTATAATTTGTGTGACTATTAATTTTTTTTCCTCCATACAGGGGATTTAACTCAGGGCCTCACACTTTTGAGACAGGTATAGCACCACTGAACTAAGTTCCCAGCCACTATTAAGTTTTTTTTTAAATGAATTCATTGTTGGTACAATTTATATACATCTCACAATCACACAGAACATTGGGGAATTTGTACCAATATATGACACAAGTTAATTCTCATTTTTACCCATATCCCTACCCACCCACACTTCCCCACCCCCTATATACATGCTTTTTTAGTTTTTTCAGAATCATATTTATTCCTTCCCCTCATTTCATTCCCACACCAAGTTTCCTTTGGAAATTTCCCATTCTACAAAAACTGTCATACTTTCTAGAGCCCATTTCACCACTATTAAGTTTTACTGAAAATCTCCAGTTAACATTCAGATTTTCAGGAGATATACTGATATTTTATTTGCATTATTTTCCATTCTGTAGAAAACTACACTGTGTTACCGGCAATTTACAAATATGGTTCAAAATTATTATATATGTTGCCTTAAATGGATGCATTATTGGACATTTCTATACATGATAACATAAACTAAGGTGGAAATGACAGGGACAAATGGCTGGATATTTAGAAAGTAAAACTGTTAGGGTCTGTTGATACCTTTCTTACTTTTCATTATTTCAATAACATTAGCATGTTCTCTTCTCCCCTCAAGATTTATCCTTGAAGTCCATGGTCCATTCCTTCCTATCTCCTGTCTGTTCCAACCAGTGTCTTTGATCCCTAATTCATTGCTTCCACTGTTATACCAATTATCAATTCCTTTCATGTTAACTTCTCTAGTATTCAACATAGATTTTATGATTAAGTACTATAATCATATTTTTTCAAAATGTTACAATCCCAAATCTTTTCTTCTTCCATTTACTCACCTGGCAAAACTCAGCCTCAATTAAACTCCAAGTCCAACCTCTGTATGGGCTCTGAAGAGCTGTTATATTTCTAGAGCAAATTCTACAACCCTATTGATTGGTTTCTTTTAAGATAATTATTTTTCTGTGTAAACTATTATTATCAGCCTCAAATTGGCACTCCTAGCTATCTCAGCATCCCTAGGTACACATCCACATACACACATACACATACAAACATGCATGCATATACACACATGCATACACATACTCTTGTACATACAAACGTATACAATTCATCTCTGCATATAAATGAAGTAAGGGAAAAGGACATGCTGAGCAAATGAAGTTTTGGGCATGTAGAATAGGATGTTACAATTGTGTTGAGCACCATAATGCATTCGGTTTGGTATACTTTCCAACTGAAACAATTCTGTGAGACCTTAGGCGATGGCAGGTGTGCACTTACACATAGTGGTGCCTTGGTTCTTAAACTTAATTCAACTCATGATTCTGGGCAAGATGGCTGTGCCTGTGTTGTTAGCCAGATGTAGAATTTGTGACCAGAAACAAAATTTGGCTGAACACTTCACACCTTTTTGGTGAGCACAGGGATTTATGAACTGAGGCATTACTGGATTTGAAATTTATTTATATATTTAAAATTGAATTTTTTGAAACAAGGTCATGCTTTTGAAGTTCAGGTTGGCCCTGAATTAACTATGTAGCTTAGGTAAGCCTCAAACTCAGCAATCTTCCTGCCTCTGCCTCCTGAGTGCTGGAATTACAGGCATGAACCACCATGCCAGGCACTGTGGTATGTGGTACTGATTGCTGGTGGGTGTGAGTCACCACACCCAGTATTGCTATATGTGGTTACCAGGGATTGAACCAGGGACCTTATGTTTGGCAGGCACCAGAACCACTGAGGTAAATCTCTGGCCCTTAAATTGAATTATTTATTGGTACATTTTATATATACATCATGATCACACTCAACATTGAATTTTTTTTTTTTTTTTGAGACAGGGTCTCCCTTTGTAGTTCAGGCTGGCCCTCAGCTCACTATGTAGCCCAGGCAAGCCTGGAACTCAGCAATCCTCCTGCCTCTGCCTTCCGAGTGCTGGGATTATAGGTGTGAGCCACCACGCCCGGCACTGTGGTATGTGGTATTGATGGCTGGTGGGCGTGAGTCAACACGCCCAACATTGTATGTGGTTACCCGGCATTGAACTCAGGACCTTGCTGGCAGGTGCTGGAACCACTGAGCTAAATCTCCGGCCCAACATTGAAAATTTTTACCAGTATATTACAGGAGTTAATTCTCATTTTTTCCCATTCCCCTACCCATTCTACAAACCCCTATATACCTATGTTTTGTTTCTTTTATTAACATCACGCTTTTTCTTTTCCCTCTTTACTTACCCCTACCCACTTTTCCTTTTGCATATTTTCTATTTTGTTATACCTATCATACATTCTAGAACTCATTTACATCTTCAGATTATCATACCAGAAAAAAGATTTGGTACTTACACATTTGTGACCTATTTATTTCATTTACAAGTGTGTCCTCAAGTTATGTTTTTATCAGTATAACTCAAACTTATCATTCTTTTTTTTTTTTTTTTTTTTTTGATTTTTGAGACAGGGTCTCGCCTTGTAGTTCAGGCTGGCCCTGAGCTCACTATGGTGCCCAGGCAAGCCTCAAACTCAGCAATCCTCCTGTCTCTGCCTCCCGAGTGCTGGGATTACAGGCGTGAGCCACCACGTCCGGCACTGTGGTATGCGGTGTTGATTGTTGGTGGGCGTGTCTCCACGCCTAGCATTATATGTGGTTACCGGGGATTGAACTCAGGACCTTGAGCTTGTGAGGCCGGCGCTGGAACCACAGAGCTAACCCTACGGCCCAAACTTATCATTCTTTATAGCAGGATAATACTCCATTTTATTTTTTAAAAACCACATCTTCTTTATCCAGTCTCCAGTTGATGGGTGTTTGGGTTGTTTCCAAGATTTAGCTATTAAAAGCTGAACTGCTATGAATACGGGTGCACATATGTCACTATGTAATGAATCTTTTAATTCTTTTGTGTATAACCCTAGCTGTACTTGAAATTTAGAGATTTCTGTGTGAAAAAGAGTAATTTAGGAAATAGTGATGAATCTAAGAATAGCACATATTGTTTTGAAAGGACAGGGTAGAACTGAACTAGACAAATGTTAGCATCTGATATCAATGAGGGCTGGATGAGAGAAAAACCAGAGAGGGGAGTGGAGTTGATTTTGTATTTTCTCAGTGGATGAAATGTCTATTTGGATCATTTTGTTTTCTGCTAGCTGAGTCTTTGAAGAATCTCTTAGTATTAGTTTAATAAACAGATGCAGAGGTCTACTTATTCATCTTTTAATGTTAAACTAACATTTAGTGTCAATGAGAATTTGAGAAGCTTTGGAGGGTTTATGAAAATAAAAGTTCATAGGCTTTCAAAAGCTAAGTTATTACCTGCAGAAAAGGTGTCTGCTTTTTTAGATATCATGGTTCAAAGTGGTATAACTTTTTATTTAGTTATCATTTAAGAGCATGAATAAAAAATAGCGAATAATAATCACAATTTGCCCAGCCCTTAAGGTTTGGCATGCCCATCATATGAATATTTCTAATCCTTCGTACAGCTTGGCATGAAGGTTGTCATCATTTATTTATCAGTGAAAGAATTTGGGTTTATGAAATTCTGTTTTCTTGAATGAATTTTACCCTTGGGATATTCAAACATATAGAAAAATATAGAAAATGATTTACAAAACTATGCAATTCAGATGTAAGAGTTATTAGTATGTACCAATCTTCATTCGCTTATGTTATCCACCCCTCCACCACCTTCCAACACATATTTCTTTTTAGTCACAGACACAGAGAGTTTAAATTCTTTGCCTGAGGCTACACCCCCAGCAGGCCTTTCAAGTACACATCTCCTGTGGGTTAAACACTAAATGGATCATTGAGAATATAGACATAAAGAATGGCTGGTTCCTTTCAACACTGCCATGAATAGCAACATATTTTGCTAGCTATTTTCAGAAACTAAGAATCAGTCCAAAGAATCCCATGAGGTTGGTATTATCCCCCCTTTATGTATATGGAGCCTCAGTCACAGATAGGATAAGTAACTTGCCAAGGAGTTGGGGTTCCAACCTGTACGATCTTGCTCTGGAGCTGGATCAGTCAAGAGGGGAGAGTGACCAAGGGAATAATTTGGAGCAATTAGTGATGTGACCAGAGGAATGGGAAGTATCTGCCAGCACCCCTTTCTGCTACCTTTCTTCTTTCTGCCTCTGGTTAAAACATCCCTCCTGGAGAGTAAATATTTCTCTAATAGAAACTTCATCATCATCATTATGAGAATGTGGTCTGTCTGTATCTTTTTCTCCTGTACTTTGTGTAGTCAAGTCAAAAAGAAAAAAAAAGCTCAAAAGTTAAGGACAGATTTTAACCTGCTTGGTGCTGAGAATCTACCCAATGAATAATAATTATGATGGAACACGTTCAGTATAAGTCAGAAGGACCAGCCTCTGAAAAGCTCCCCATGGAGGAAGACTGAGGTTTTCAACCTCCAGATAGTCCTTGTTTCAGCTCTGCTGAGTTCTGAAGAGCTAGACTTTCTCTGGCTCCTGTTCACTGTATCACTATGCTATTTTAAATTAAATACTATCTCAGTAGTTAACAGGCATTGTTTTATCTGCGGCAGTGAAGAGTAGAGCAATACTGCATCTGGAAGGAGATGTTACTCTTGATCTGTTTTCTCAGGTTCCCGCGGGCATTCAGAGAGTGTGTGACACGCTCAGATTAATTGTTTTTGTGATGAGCAGTTGTTTTCATTCTTGCTCTGGAGATGACAATGGCAGCTGGGTTCCCCGATGATTGAGAGACAAATGGACAGAAATACCAGCGGAGAGCCATGGTGCTGTAAGAAGGGGAAGGAGACAGAGAGCAAATGAAATGAGTAGGAAGTAGAATGTAATTCTCTCTTTTGTTAAGAATTGTGAAACTGGGGCAGGAGGGTTAGCTCAGTGGTTCCGGCGTCTGCCTTGCAAGCGCAAGGACCTGAGTTCGATCCCCGGTAACCACATATAATGCTGGGCGTGGTGGCTCACGCCTGTAATCCCAGCACTCGGGAGACAGAGACAGGAGGATTGCTGAGTTCGCGGCGGCTTGCCTGGGCACCATAGTGAGCTCAGGGCCAGCCTGAACTACAAAGCGAGACCCTGTCTCCAAAAAGCAAAAAAAAAAAAAAAAAAAAAAAAAAAAAA
>PVIC010045108.1:0-14731 GCA_004025085.1 Thryonomys swinderianus
CCTCAGGCTGAAGACCGTGACTTTGGGATAATTCCAGTCAGGGCTACAGCGAGGAGTCCGGCGGCTGCAGGCCAGTTAGTCTCTCACCGAGAAGAAGTGCCTGAGGACTGGGATGCAGAAGGATTTAAAGGCGTGGTAAATGACTTCAGGGAAAAACACAGGCCCGAAGTACAAACGAGAAACATCTCTCTCAGCCCTAGGTGTGACACTTGATTTTGAGGCTCTTTCTCAGTGATAGGAGTGCGATATTCCTTGTTTAATGAAGTAAGATTGAAGGCAATCATATTCCTCTTTGGTGAATTCAGTCTTTAAGTACATGGTGAATCTTGGAGGAAAGTCTTATCCAGCACCTGCTGCCCCCCCAAATCTTTAAAATAATTAGCACACCAAGGTGCTGTATTTTGAATATTGGTTTTTAAGCCTCAACAAGAGACGTTAACATGAACCATTTTACACAGCCAAGCGTGTTGTCATCATAGTCAGGAGTTGCACAGAGATGCTAACCCATGTACAGCGGAGCTATATGACCTTACAGACTCATTACAAGTTGAAATATAGGTTGAAAGTGTATCTAGTACATCTAACCCACTAAGCATCGTATCAGATGATCAGCGAGCTGATAGACTACTGTGTCTCCCTCCGCTGCCTGCATCCGCAGTGTGAAAAAGTGTAGCAGTTGCCTGGGAAAGACTGAAATCCAAAACCTGAAGTGCAATTTCTGCTGAACGTGTATTGGTTTTGTAAGACAAAGGCTACATAAGGTAGTATGTTGATTCCTCCAAATCATGCAACATGAGTAACATCACGTGTATCTTTGACTAAATATAAAGCTGTTAATGGTACTTTAACGCTCTTTTGAGGCTAGCTAGCACTTTTAATTGTCGCCATATGTTAATCACCAGTGTACTCATCTTGCAAATCACAGAACCTTCTGAAGGATAAAATAATAGTGTTTTTCTTCAGTGAAAACAAAAGACACTGAGGCTCAGAACGCCTTCCATATGCTACCATGGGTTTCCTCCCTCTGAGCTGGACTGTCCACTCTGCACTGCTGGGCTCAGTATAACTCACATGTTCTGCCTAACATGTTTCCTGTTTTTATGATTGCCTTTTATTTTTTCCCCTTGTATTGTCTTTTACTTCCTAATTAAACTCCAGTGTGCCTCAATTCACTAACATAATTCATTCCACAACTCTGGAAAAACAGATGGCCACAACATTTGTGTCCGTTGGGAAAGAGGGCTGTGTTTGTCACCTGATGCTGAGTTCTCAAAGCAAAGCAAAACTACCAAATGTTACTGTCTGCAAACCGAAGTGTTCACCATCAAAAGTGTCCATAAATTGAGGTATCACTGTAAAAGGCAATAGCTTCCATCTTACTACATTTTGCTTTGAATTTGGGTCTTACTCAACTTTGGGCAGTAGCTCAAGATATCCAAAAATTATGCCAGATTTCTATATAGTAGCAGTCGGTGGTTTAGGTTTTTCGGAATTTGTGACTTTGAGGAGCGTGGTCCTTTAGGTGAAATGGTTTAATATATGAATTCCTTCTGAAGGCTGTCTTTCAAACAGGTTGTATTTTCAAGTACATCCAAAATCACTACCTGTGTATTAAACACGTTTCATTCTATGAATAGCAAAGTCTGTTTTAAGGTATCCTGATTTAGATCTCGGAGAGATCATCATTGCCAAATTCTTTGGGGTAGACCTAAAAAAACCCAGAACATTTATGTATATTTTGAGCAAGAAAAGAGACTGTGTCATTACGAGGTTAGAAATTGCGCTGCTGAAATAGCCACACAGAGAGAAAATGAAGGGTCTTAAAAACTGTGCAGCCTTCTGATGAGCTTGATGACGTTAGCTTTTCCCTGTGTTGAATACTGAGCTGATTGGAAAGTTTCTTGAAGAGTTTTTCAGCAGGAGTCGCGTTACATGTGTATTCAACCCCATTTCCGTCTTTTCTGTTGTCTAAGAGTAGCGGGGAAGGCGGTCTCGTCGGGGGCCCGTGGGTAACGTGTTCGGGGCAGGCGCCTGCCTGTGTAAGAGACAGCTGGCTCTGACCCACGTGTGTGCCACGTCCACAGGTGGCACATCACCCTCGAGTCCTTGCCATTTCCTGCTAACTCCGGGCAGGTGTTCCTCCCCGAGACTCACTGGGCGTCCACCCGTTTCACCCGCAGACGACTTCCAGGAGGGTGGGCTTTGCTCCGAGGACCAGGGAACTCTGGGTACACGGCCCCACCCCCAGCCAGCGCCTGGGGCACTGGCTCCCCCAGAGCACAGGGGGGCAGGATCAGAAGTCGTCGTGGAAGGAGGAAGAAAAACAAATAGCTAGGCAACTGTGGAAAGATGCCCGTGAGCCTGCTAATGAGAGAAGTAACTTAAAACGTTTGGTGGGTTTCTTTTGCCAAAATTATCTTGAAGAGTATGTGAGGATGAAGTTTTTCATGGGTACTTGCAAGGTTTCAGTTTACGAAGGTGACTGAGTGGCTTCACAGAGAAGTTGTCCCGCTGAAAACATGTACAACTTAAAATCTAACTCTGGACAGAAAGGGGCACACGGGGCACTGGATGGGAGGCCACGGGCGACCCCGGGGGAGCGCAGGTGCCAGGAGCCGCAGGCCGGGGGCTGCTGGGGGCTTCGCGCAGAAAGGGAAGAGGGAACAGCCTGGACGGGACTCGCGGGACGAGCTGCGTGGGCTGTGGGCCGCGGCCGTGGGCCGCAGTGGCCTGGCGCCCGCCCGGGCTGCGGACGAGGGACACGCGAGCTCTGCGTGCGAGTTAAGGAGGACGCGGTCGGGCCGTAGCCAGCTCGCTGATGATCTGGACTGAGCTGCGCACTGGCTTCGGTCACCCGCCGACCTGACGGGAGGTTTTCCCAGGCGTGTCGGCCTCGCGTGCACCTGAGGATCAGGCGTGTTCGCGGCAGCAGTGACTGTAGGAGCGGAAGCAACTGAGACGACCGTTCGCCCAGGACTCCCTCAGGCAGCCGGGGCACGTGGGCACCGAGCAGGCTCCCAGCCGCCGCTGGGGCGGGCCCTCTGCCACCCAAGCCTCGGCGGGGGACCCTGGGCGGCTGACCGCCTTTCGCTTCAGTCTGTCGCTTGTTTCATACAGCGTGGGGGCTGCGCACTTAAAATCAGTTCATTTCTGTCAAGTGCTGCGAGAAAAATGCACGTGTAGCTATTACAAATGTCAGATTCTGTCATCTGTAATACATCATGGACTACAGCTGCACTGTACAGCTAGTAATGTGAATAAATCAGATTGCAGGTATAGATATTATCAGATTGTTAGGTATACATATTGTATATGTAACATATATTATAATCAGACTGTAGGTATATATATATTATAATTACCTGCATATATAATGAATATTTTGTACACATGTATACATATATGTCCAATTTATGTTCATGTACATAAACTAGTCTGGGAAGATCTGTACTGACTGCCAGAGCTGATGGTCTCCAGGGTGACTCAAGAAGGAATTTTATTTTCTCTCTTGTACATTTCTTCAGTGCAGACTTTTCCATATGTAAATTTTTAGTAATTTCCAAGCATTAATTTTTACTTTAAGTGGAACAAAATTACATTAATTGTAGGAACAGTCTGGAGAACAAAATTTCTTACAAATAAGGGAGAAAAGTAAACCTCGCATAAAAATAGGCCCAGTACTCAAGAAGTACTTGAGGTCAGATTATTCTGTAGAATAATGTGGGTGTCCTAATTACATATGAAACCTTTTGATTTTTGTATACCTTACTAATTTCTATCAAGTATCCTTCAGATGGCTGAAATAAATACTTTTTAATATATTTGTGCTGAGAAAAAAAATGTACGGGTAGCTATTATAAATGAACTCTGGACAATTTCTGTTGATAATGACCTTCCAAACCACTGATTATCTCTACTATAACTAGATAGTTGTTAATTTTATAGAAAATTTTCTGATAATTGTATTTTTCATTTCTAGATTTTCCCTTTTCCCCCTTCATCTGCAGTGTCTACCTCTCCAAACCTTTCTTCCCGTGCAGCAAGCTCCTGCTACTTATTCAGAAGTCCTTACCGGAGAATTCCAGCGTCAGGACCAATTTTAGTTTTATTTCAAGAGTCACCTTGTTGTTTTCTTTTTCTCTCATTATTTTTTAAATGAAGATCTTGTCGGTAAGGCAGAAAGGAAATCTCTAGGAAGATTTCTTTTTGGCTTTCAGTGACGGGGTCTGAGTTGGCCGGATGAGTCCGCCTCCGCCCCGGTTTCTTGCAGCCTGAGTCGGCTCACCCATCACTGCCCTGCAGGCCTCGAAGCGCCCGCCGGGACGACTCCCCTTAGCGAGGCCCCAGGGAGAGCCTGGCACCGCTGCCTTTCATCAGCCTCCCGGCTCCCTGGGCTGCTCGGGCTCTGCCCGCGGTCCTGCTTCTGGGCAGCCTTCCGGCCCGCCGAGCAGCGCCGAAGGGCAGAGATTCGCGGGAAGCGGCTCTGGGCCCGGCCGCCGCAGACAGACCCGAGCGCCTCTCGCTTCTCCGGGACCCCGCCTTGAGGGGCTGCGGGGCTCTCGCAGGGGCTCCGCGCCCCCGAGGGTGTGTCCCGCGCCCTCCCGGCCCCTGCGCGGCTGCACCGGCGGTGATGGGCGGGCGCTGCCGCCGAGGGCCCGGGCCGGGCGGCCTGAGAAACCCCAGCAGCGCTGGCCCGCGTCCGCGCCCCGCCCTGGTCTCCGGCGCCTCTCGGGGCCAAAGCAGCTCCCCGAGCGCCCACAGCACCCCGAATCTCACTTCTTGGCTTCTTTGCACACTCCCTTCTGATTTTCTTGAATGAGTAATTTAGAACTTACCTAGGCTGCTTCTGTTTCTTGAGTGGAGCGACACTCCTGGTGACTTTCTACCCCTTGGCCCCAGCTGGTCTAGTGCAGTGAAGCCTCAAAATGAGTATCATTTTAGCTCCGGGATATTATGAGACTCACAGCCACCCTCAGAAAATCATCAGGGAAATATCCAGCACACCAATCTGTCTAGTCCCGACCTCTTCTTTTGTTTCACACCATGTGGCTTTTTAAATATATAGTCAGTGGTTCTCTTTGCGAGTTATTTCAGCTCGTTTCTCCGCTGTGATTCTTTGAGCTGACTTCTTCGATAGACCTGAATTAACAGTTTCCCTCTCATCTTTTTGTTTGTTTGTTTTTGCTTTTTGTGGTGCTAGGGTGGGGCTGCAGGGCCCTGTACAAGCTAAGCAAGCGTCTGGCCCTGGGCCACGGCCTGGCAGACCACGCTTGTTTTTAGGCCAGCTTTGCTGTATAGAAAGACATCTGACTTGAACGTAAGCCCGAGTCTTGATAATTCTCTTTTAAATCCCTTCCCATCTCTCGGCAACTCTACGCAATTATAACACTCAGCACAGCTCCTACTCTGAATTCACGTGCATTATCATTCAAATAAGACCCATAGATTTATCATCTAAAGATGGTACTATAATTGACAAACACATATTTTCTCAATTTATTTTACTTCATTGAATTTTCTTGAATGTATTTGCTGTGATTTAAAACCAAAAACAAACAAAATGGGAACTGTTCCAGGGAGTTTTTCACATATTACTGCTACATTTTTATATTTCCCTAAAGTTTTTAACTTTGCTGTGGAGTTGAATGCTGATTATCTCAGGATTTATAGGCTAATATTTTCATTTTCAGTATTATTGAGGTGATTAAATAGTTGATCCAACGCTGTAATCATTGCTCTTCATTTTAAACACACAGTGTTTAAGTACGGAACTGTCAAAGTGAATATGCGAATTTGAATTCTTATTTTCATTAATGTTAGACTGTTGTTTTGTTGGAGAGTTATGTCACCAGATGGAAGTCCAGACTGTAAAATACATAGCAGGATTTAGACATTCAACTATATATTTTCAGTAGTGCCATCCAAATAGGTGATATATTTGCACAGTTGGGTATAAAAACTTCAGTTAAATTAGGGGGGAAAAGGCCGTATAAATTCGTTACCAAAATATCACTTAGCTCATTTTAATCCAATCAATTATTGAAATTCAAGCACTCAGCCTTTCCATAGATCCTGTCATCACGCATTTAGCCAAAGTAAGAATCCAAATTATACTTGAGCCTTGAAAACTGGATAAAAACTTGACGCTGGACTGAATTCCGGGTGCTCGAGCCGCTGACCGCGCTTCAGGCCCCCGACCCGACGGCCGAGCAGCCTCGAATTCCTCGTTTCCGGGGGAGGGAGGCAGCCTCAGGTCTGTGAACTGGCCGGTGCTCTGAGACGAACAGCTTCCTAGCCAGGACTAGAGCAGAGCTGGTCCGCCTGGGGACCTGTCCTCGCGCGGGGAACGCGAGCGGAGGAAACACCGGGGCTGATTTTGTCGCGCGCGGCCGGCGCCGGCCTCAGGAGGAGCGAACGGCCCGCGGGGACGGGCAGAGCCGCTCGTTCGTCGGTGCGCCTCAGCGGCGTCTCGGGAGCTGGGTCACCCTCGCTGAAGGAATCGTGTGCCGGAAAAATGCATTATTTTCAAGAGTGAGAAGGTGGATTAATGCAAGTGTGTGCTGAAAAGACTCCCTCACGGTCCGCGCTGGTCCCCGGGCACCCCTCGCGCGGCTCTTCACGCGAGGACTCTAAATGGAAATGCGCTTGACAGTTTTGCAAGTGGGGGTGATCAAACAACTTGAGAATTTAGCTGATTTCTCAGACAATGATTAAACCATTTTCTTTCTCATTTTCAATACTTGCAAAGGAAAAGCACATATTAAAAACAAAGCCCTCTAATGAAACACTGCCTGGGAGCGTGGTTAGGTGGGCTTCTTCTTCGCCGTCGCCCTCGCTCGCTGGTCACGATGGTCCTGGCCCACAGGCGTCCTCAGGGCCAAGCGCTGATCGCCTCTTCCCAGGCTCGGGAAGGAATCCCGGATAAACGCTCCATAAGGCACCTTGAGACTGAATTATGCTTCCTAGCAATGTTTATACCACAAGAGCTTGTTAATAAGGAAACATTCTTAAACAGTGTACTAAATTACTTCGGCCTTGCACTGTCTGGTCATAGACAATTGAGGTTGAACCCTGCCAGGGAGGGAAGAAGGAACATAGCGCCATAGATGCCAGACCCACGTGGGCGATGCGGGACCAGGCCGAGCTGGGCTGGCGTAAAGGCGGGACGGTGAGGGGGAAACAGGATGGTCGGGCCTACTGATCGCTTTTATCTGTTGAAAATGTGGAGAAATGACTGTCCCATTGTGTATTGCTGCCAACTAAATTATCACGACCTTAGTGGCTTAAACAACATATTTACTGGTTAACAGTTTCCTGGTCAGTAGCCAGGCCTGGCTTACAGGGGCCTCTGGCTCCGGGTCTCTCCCTGGGCCGAAGCCCGACTGGAAGAGCCACGTCTGGAACCCTGCTGGCTGGCGGGACTCGGGCCTGGCTGGCTCTCGGCTAAAGGCCTCCCGCAGCTCGTGCCGTGCGCCGGCTGCTCGCGGTGCGTCCCCGTCTGAACTCCTCCATCGCCATCCCCGGCGCTGCCAGGTGCCGCCCTCAGTGTCCGAGCTGTCTTCTCACCGGGCCCGGCTCTGCCAGCGCCTGCGACACTCGCGTCTTCCCCGCTCGCCGCGCAGGGTCAGGGATTAGCCTGGGCCACGTGGGCCGCGCTTCCTTCTTCCCCGCAAAGCTGACTAGAAACCCGGGTGCTGGGTGTGGCGCCCACGCCTGTTCGCCCCCGGGTACCTTTAAGACGCCTGTCACCCGCCTGCGGAAGGGAGGGAAGCGTAGGAAAGCACAGAGGCCCTGACTCGACTTTGTGATAGAAACGTGCGGAGCGTCGGTCCGCGCTTTTAATGTCTTTATAGAAAACTCCGACTCCAGGTCGCAGCCGGGTTCACTACGGATCGTCTGGCGGCGTCCGAGCACGCAGGCCCCTCCCCGCCGGAGCGGGCAGAGGAGGGTGGCACGGGGGGCCGGAGCTCGCGCCCTGCTCCTGCCTCCGTCCTCCCTCCGCTCCTCCTGTCGCTCGTGGGCACGGAACCCAGGCCCGTGCAGGGCGGACAGGCCTCCCCCGAGGCGCTGTGCCCGCAGCCTACACGCGAAGCTCATCGCCGAGCGGCACCGGCCGAGCAGGTTCGTGTTGACTTGATCTGCGCTTCCGCCCCCGCTGAGGTCAAGGGAGAGGCGGGGACGGAGCCTGGCGGCCTCGTCCTCCCGGGAAGCTTGGAGCGAGTCCCGTCGCTGTGCGGCCAACACCCGGCTGGAGCCGGCGACAGCTGGCTGGCCGCGTGGGGGCGGGGTGCGGCCCCACCCGGGACCCGAACTGCTGGGCCCAGAGTCCTCCGGCCCTTGCTTTGCTGTGGGACCGTGTCCGGCTTGCTCTTCTCCGAGCACCCAAGGGTTTAGGCTTTGCCGCTGTGGTATAAAAATTATTTGGAACCGAAGGCAGCTGACCCTTGGAATCTTTGTCAGTTGAAAAGATAATCCTCCTCCCCAAACTCAAAAGCCGGGAAGAGGTCTACTTGCAGAGCCCGTGTTTCCTAAGTTGCCGGTGGTTTTCATGGTCTCCCCATGTGGCATCTAATTGGAGCTTGAATTCCTCGGAGTGAACGAAGGAACAGCAAGCACACGGGTAACTTCGGGCGTGTGAAGACCCGTTTCCAGAACTGTCAGGACCGGGAGCGAACCCTGTCTGTCCTGCTCCTTCCCACCGGGACAGGCGCCCTCCGCGGCCCGGGGCTCGCGTGCCCCTCGGCCATCTTGCCGCCAGCTTCTGTCCGAGCTCGGTTAATGCTCATTTCACGCCACAGGGGCCTCAGTGCACACTTAGCGGTGGTGGAAACTTGAATACGGCGGAAATGACCCGTCACTACTCCTCGTAAGTGAAAGCACGCAAGTATAACAGGGTATTTTGAGACAGAAACCTCATTCCCCTAACTTTTATTATCGCATATTTTATAACTGTCCTATTTTATTCCTGATTATTATTGTGAATCTCTTATTGTGCCTAGTTTATAAATTAAATTTTACCCTAGATTTGTAGGTACAGAGAAAACGCAGAAGGTTTTGGGTTGGATACTATCTGTGGTTTCAGGAATCCACTGAGGGTCTTGGAATGTGTCCCTGCGGACAAAGGGCGGCTGTCTCCGTCTTGCCTAGAGGAGTCAGTCTTGTCTGATATGGGATTCCAAGGGCTTTTCTGGTGGCTTTGTGTGTGTGCGTGTGCGTGTGTGTGAAGAAGTCATCCAGAGGAAGAGCATGGGTAGAAGTCACCGGAATAGTTAGACGTAAATTATAATCTGTACTTGAAAGGCCATGGTGATTTAAATTCTGTTGTTAGAAGAGTCAGTAAGGAATTAATTGAAGTGTGAATGTGTCTTGAAGATGGAATTAATCAAGTGTGTGCATAGAACTGAATAGAATTTTGGAGACTAGTGAACATCCCTGTAAAGATAGGATTGAGAATTACAAGCATTATGCATGTTCTATGCAGAAGGCATAGAATTTTAGGGAAAGAGGAGATGCTTGAAGACCTAGAAATCCCTCCAGCATCAGAAAGGAGGAGGAACAATGACAAGGGAGATTTCAGATCGCAGTGCGTCCTTGCTCACGCTGGGGCCGTCGCTGTCTGTCGGACACTGGAGTTTCCTCTGCAGACGGTGCGAAGTCACCGAGCGGCTTCTGCGGGTGCAGCAGCATTAGGCTTGTGTTCCAGGGAGCTTGTCATGACTAGGGAGAAGCAGCTTGAGCCAGGCCCGGTCATCACCACCTTCAGTCCTTCACCACAGCAGGTTTCACAGTGTGGCCCCTTCAAGGAGGGACACAGCGCCCGCCGCTAGGTCCTAGGCCTATAATTCCATGTGAAATCACGTCTGGAGCCTAAAGTGAGGCCTGGCTTCAACTCTAGGCAGTGGATCTCATGAGGGGACGCAGGGATGCCCCAAAGGGGGTGGACATATGGGCTGGAGACTTAGCTCAGTGGTTCCGGCGCCTGCCTCACAAGTGCAAGGCCCTGAGTTCGATCCCCGGAAACCACATACAATGCTGGGCGTGGAGACTCACGCCCACTAGCCATCAGTACCACATACCACAGTGCTGGGCGTGGTGGCTCACGCCTGTCATCCCAGCACTCAGGAGGCAGAGGCGGGAGGATTGCTGAGTTCGAGGCTTGCCTGGGCTACATAGAGAGCTCAGAGCCAGCCTGAACTACAAAGCGAGACCCTGTCTCAAAAAAAAAAGAAAAGAAAAAAAGAAAAAAAGAGGGTGGGCATAGACGAGAGAAGAGCCAAGACTGAGTTTAGTAAGCGGTAGAATTCCAGCTCTGAAGAAGAGCTAACATCCTACAAGAGGACTCTGAGACGGAGCCGCCGTCACCGTGGGAGCCGAGGCGAGAGGGAGTCCGTCCCTGGAAGCAGCAGGCCCCGGGGAGCGAGGAGCCGGCTCAGCTGGGGAGCGGTGCCTCCCGGAGACCGCAGAAGGCGTGCGCCGCCCTCCCGGGGAAAGTGGGCCCAGGGCTCTCCCGGCCCGCTCAGGCAGGGGCGGGATCTTCGGAGCCGGGGCGGGATCTTCGCAGCCGGGGCGGGATCTTCGGAGCCGGGTCGGGGCGCTGTTGCTGGAGAACAGACTCCAAGCTCCGGAGGCGCTGGAGCGCGGCCACGGGGGACGAGCTTTAAACACGCCGCGCGCAGGCTGACCGCGTGCCGGGGGAGCCAGGTCCTCAGCGGGGCTCGGAGGTCCGCTCCGGACGCTCCACGCCATCCAGTGGGTCCCTGGAAGATGGAGACGACTGCGTCAAATACTGGTCCCAGTTTTGTTCCTCTCTTACTCTGCTGGTACCGAGGATGAGACGGGGCTCCTCGTCCGTCCCAGGCAGGCGCAGCGCCACTTGGGCTGACTCCCTGGCCCTTACCTAGTGGGTCTGTTGAAAGAATATTTGCATCAGGTAGAATGAAAGAAGCGGGAGAATATTTTAAGTCACGAGCTGAGATGCTGTGACGTAAACAGAGGCCAGTAGGGCTCACATCCTGAGGGTCTAGCTAATTAAAATGATCTTTTCATCTTCACAAGCGCTGGAAGGTGAAAGCGAGAAAACAATGTCAGGACACATCCTGTGCATCCCCTAGCGCGAGGTTTTTCTTTCCTGAATATTCAGAAATAGATAACAGAAGATGAGGTGCCCAACAGCGCTCGCCCCCGTTCTGAGCACGCTGTGCAGGGTCACGGGGCGCCGGGCGCTGCCCCCAGGCCGCTCGGCCTGCCCGCCCGCAGCCCTGACGCCCAGCAGACCCGCCCCGGGCCGCCGGGCTCCCGGCTCTCCGAGCGCCGCGCTCTGAGCTGTCCTCGGACAGGGCCGCGGATGCCAGACTCCCGGGGGGAAGAGGAGGGCTCGGAGTGCCCCGGGGTGCCTGGGGGGCGCAGCGGATGAACCCGGGGCGACGAGGCCTCGTTTCTGTCTCCAGGCAGAGGCCGCGACGCGCGGACCGTTCACGCTACGCGGTGGACTCCTGAGGGCCCCTGTCCGCGTTTAGAAACGGGCTTCCACTCTCTGCCTTTCTTTACACTTCATAGTCCTGCTTTGTCTGTCTTTCTAAAATAACTTTGAAGAGTGAGCCTTTGTGGAGAGTGCGGGTTTCAAACAGCCCATTTCTCCTCGCCTTTGGCCCTTCTGTCCTCTGCTTGGCCGCCGGACCCCAGCCCCCCAGGACCCTCCTGCCTCTGCTCTTTTTAGGACATCGTCATTTTAAACATTTGACTTAGAGTGACAAAGGAAACAGGAACTGGTTGAAAAATTTGAGGCGCTGTGTTATTTTTTGGCTCTTGGTAGGGGAAAAGATCTCCATCAGCATCTAAGAGAGAAACAGAGGGAAAGTTAATTACCTGGAGCCGCAAACCCTGCTTTGTCTTTAACAGCCCGAGGCTGCGCTTGGAAAGCCGTCCGTGGGGTGCTGGGCACGTAGCTGTCTCGAGGTGCCGAGGGCGGTGGTAAGACTCCCCCGTCCGTCATTAAAGGCCGTGTTAATGGTTGACCGTGGGGCGCTACACCGTGTCTCTGACCTTTACCATAATTATGTTTCAATATTGAGTGAAATATTCTCAATGAAGAAACAAGAGTTTATTATAAGGTTAATTGCTTGATGATGAATTACTGTTGCTCTTAAGAAAACTTCCACTATTTATTTATTTATTATTTTGGCTTAATTTTCTTTAGAGATTTTAGCATTTGCAATTCAAATACGCTCAGAAGACATTTTCTGTGAAAATAATCATTTATCCTAAGAGTGGCTAATTTTGTTCCTGACCGGGACTGTGGGCCACTCGCAGACGCAAGTCCCAGCCTTCCTAGAGCCGGGGCTGGAGAGAGACCCGGGGTCCTCGGGGTTTCCAGCGCGGCGGCCGGGAAGCGGGTCTGACTGGGGACCTCGCCGCTCCCCTGACGCGCCGTCGTCGTGTCACGTGATGACGTCGCCGCACGGCGCTGAGCCGCTGGCATCCCGTGAGCCTCTGGGACCGGCAGAGCCCGGCCGGAGACGCGGGCCCCTGAGCGCGTCGCGGGGGTGCTTCGGACTTTGTGCCCGTGCCGCGCCCGGTAGTTCTGAACAGCCCCCTGTGCCTGCGTGGTCTTGTTACTGGAGAACTAGGTTCAAAATAACACGGAAGCATTTCTCGTTAGATGGCAGCGTGTCTGAATCATCCTCGTTGGAAAGCATGACCCACGGCGCCCGGTGGCGTCCGTTACAGGGGACTCGGCAGGACCCAGACACACACTTGCCCGTTGTCGGCCCAATAAAATCCGTAGACAATAACAGATCGTAAACCATACGTGACGTAGCCAGCATTTGCTTCGTGTCTGCTGTACGCTAGGACACGTGCTAACTCCTTTTCTGTATTTTATTAATTTTCGTAGCAATCCTATGAAAGGGAAGTGATTCTTCCCCCGGACAAAGGAAGAAAGGGGCCCGCAGGCTGCTTCCTCCGAGCTCCAGCGGGGGCGCGGGCCCCAGGGCCGGAGCGCGGCGGGCCCTTTGCCGCCTGCAGGCGGGTTCTCCTGGGAGCCTTTATGGGTCCTTTGTATACACGCATCACGATCACGTGCCATATGGAGAATTTGTGCCCGTATATGACACAGTTTAATTCTCATCTTTTCCCGTTCCCGTATCCAGCCTACAGCTCCGCCCCATACCAGCCTTGCTTCCTTATTACCCTCATGTTTTTCCTCCCCTTGTTACTTACCCCTACAGTCCATTTCCCTTTGAATGTTTTCTATTTTTCAATATCTACCATATATTCTAGAGCTCACTTACATCTTCAGTTTCTCACACCAGAGAAAAGATACGATATTTACAGAACTGTGACCTATTTATTTCACTTATGAATATGTCCTTTTTTTTGTTTTTGAGACAGGGTCTCGCTTTGTAGTTCAGGCTCGCCCTGAGCTCACTATGGTGCCCAGGCCAGGCTCGAACTCAGCAATCCTCCTGCCTCTGCCTCCCGAGTGCTGGGACGACAGGCGTGAGCCACCACGCCCGGCATTGTTGTATGTGGTTACTGGGATCGAACTCAGGACCTTGCGCTTGTGAGGCAGGCACCAGAACCACTGAGCTAAATCTCTGGCCCCCAGCTGCTTGTTTTTATGCAATTCCCCTGCTTGAGGCTGATCCCCCAGCTCCGCCCCAGGCCCCTCCCTCGGCCGGCTGCCTCACTCTTCAGCTAAAGAAATACACTACAATATGGTTGAATTTTCCCCATTAGTTCTTCAGTATGGAATTTACATAGGAGTTTACTAGACAGTCTGAGCTGACACATGTGCACACATGCCTTTCCCCACCATTTCCCCTGAAGCCGCTGATGATGATGATGATGATGATGATGATGTGTGTGGGGGGGGGTTGGTGGAGATTCGATGGAGAGAGAGGGGCTTACATTGTATCCTACGTGTACAGATTCTCAATATTGTGTGTGGTCACGATGTGTATATACAATGTACCGATAAAGATTCAAATTAAAAACAAAAAGGAGGACTCCGGGAAGTTGGAAGAAAACAGCAGTCTTTGTTCAACGTTGTTCCAACGTCACTTTGTTCACCTTTTGCACAGAACCCCTGACCTTTGCGGTGCTTACCCGGTGCCTCCCCGAGTGGGCTCCAGGCTCCTAACACGCCAGCAGCGGTGGTGAAGGAAACGCCCGGGCCCTGGAGGAGGGCACAGGCAGCGGTGGGTGACCCTGGACTTCTTTCTGGCTCTTATGTCCCGGAATTGGAGCTTATGCTGACAGTCCAGAAATACTGGGCTATTAAACAGCCTTAATAAACTTAAAAGAAGTAAGCATGTATTTTCTGAATATAGTAGAATCACACTAGAAATCAGTAAAGAGGGGAATGGAAGAGTCTCTGAACGCTTGGAAACTGAGCAACATGACTTAAACAGTCCAAGATCAACACGTGGATCAGAACAGACATGAAAATGTAACATTAAAGTTTGTGTGATGTACATAAAGCGGTACAGCTATGTAACCCATAAAGAAATATAATTCAATAATTAAAAATTCCCTCCGAAGGCACCTCTGTGCTGGGCTAGGGGTTTAGCTCAGCGGCACAGTGCCTACCTGACAACTGTTAGTCTTAAGTTCAATCCCTGTACAAAGAAAAAAGAATCATGACTGTATCAGTTGGAGGGAGACAAATAATTACACAGAATTCAACACCCATTCATTAAAAAACCAAAAAAGTGTAAACTTCATTAACTTG
>PVIC010045109.1:0-14748 GCA_004025085.1 Thryonomys swinderianus
CCTCCTAATTTTTTTTTTTTTTTTTTTGCGGTACCAGGGATTGAACTCGGGCCCTTGTGCTTTACAAGTTAGATGTGATACCACTTGAGCTAAATCCCAGGCCAGCCTCCTAAATTGTAGGACCTCAGGTACGACCACAATGCTCAGCTCTACCTGTCTTTTTAAATCCCAATTTTTCCATTTTCTGGCTATCTGAGCATAAGCAAATCATTTAACTTTTCTAGAACTCAAGTTCCTCACCTGTAAAATGGGATAACACAGTACGGTGTCCTAGGGCTCTTGCAAAAACGACTTAAGTGCTTCGCATATAGTAGGCACCTGTGATAGGTATAATTATCAGTTTATTTATTTTTTCATCGGTTTATTTTTAGTATTCCCCACTTCATGTCGTGTGAACACAGGAGCAGGCTGTCTGCCGGTCTCCTGGCAGGTTAGTTATCCTCCCTTCAGTCTGAGTTGGGTCCCTTAGACATCAATTTTGCCCCCTCCCCCGACATACGGACACACACACACACAGCTCAGCAGAGCGGCCTTGGACACAGAAAAAAGTTTAATTCTGCTGCGGCGGAGGGCCCCGGCTCCGGTAGGGAGGGGGATTTGGTTTTGGATTTTGTTCATGTGGGGTCCATTAGGGGAACAAGGAAGGTGTAGGGGAGTCTGGTCCTTCCTGTGGGACCTGCCCGGGAGAGCGGGGAATGGGGGAGATCTGGAGACGGAAGACTGGGCCGATCCAGGGAGGGCACAGGGAGAACAGACGACGACGGACCACAGAAAGGAGACAGAAGTAGGGCGGACAGAGACATAAGACAGACGGCAGAGGGGGAGACAGACGAAGGGGAGAGAGGAGGACCCCAAGCCAGACCCGACGGGACTGAGGAGGTGAGTGGGGTGAGGTGGGGCTCTGGAGGCCGCCGCGGGACAGAATAGGATCTAGTCCAGCCAGATACAAGAAATGGGCCCCTCGCCCTGGCCCCGGTCTCGGGCTGGGGGAGGGGCTCGTGTCTCAGTGCTGCAGTGTCGGGGGTGGGCCCTGCCCCTCCCCGCGCTTCGCTGTGTAAGGCACCGGCTCCAGCGAGGTCCGAGAGCGCGCGGGGGGAGGGGCGGGAGGCGGCGGCCCCGCCCAGGCCTTGCGTGGGGCGTAGCCTCGCCGGAGAGGCCCCGCCCCTCCCGGAGGAGCCGGGCGCGCACCCCAGCCAGTCCACCTTGCGGCTGTCCGGCCGCTGTGCACGCTCCCCGTCCGCCCGCGGGGCGTTGGTCCGCAGCCCCAGGCATTCTGGCGCCCGCCCCGGCTCACACGGTACTCTCCAGCATCCACTCGGTGCTGGTAAAGGCCAGGCGCGCCCTAGCGGAGCCCAGCCCCAGGTCTCCATCCTCCCCGGCCGCGCCCCCTCCGGCCCCGTCCAGGTGAGGTGTGGACCGGTGGCGCTTTGTCCGCCGGGCGCGGCGCGGGTAACTGTGGCTCTGGAAGAGCGCCCCGTAGTCCCCGTCGAAGGAATAGCGCTGCTGTGGCCTCGGACGGGCCGAGGATCCCCCTGGAACCAGTGCTAGAGTTGGGGGCGCTGAAGCTGGCGGCCCCAGGGCCCCAGAGCGGCTCCTCCGAGGCCCTGTCACTGCCCGAGTCTCCTCCCCAGTAGTTTCCTCAGACGGCAGCAGGCACAGGGAGGTGGCTGAGCCGCCCAGCGAGCGTCCCAGCACCACCTCTGGTTCCACCAAAGTCGCCTCAGCCGCGGTGGCCTTTGCTTCGATGGCTACAGCGGCGGCAGCTGGCACGGTAACCTCGCGCCCGGGCGCCACCTCACGCAGCGCCTCGTAGCGGTCCTGCGCCGGCGGGGCTGATGGCTGCGCGCCCGCGCCATTGGTCTGCGAGCACACGTGGCTGACCCGCGGGGGCGACCTGGAGGTGCCCTTGCTGCGGCGGCTGTCCCCGTCGCCATACACCTTGTAGCGAATCATGAGCAGAACGATGAAAACGAGGACGGAGGCGACAATGACGCCCCCAATGGCGATGATCATGGTGCCGCCCAAGAAATGGGCCCTCAGCGGACGGCAGGGCGCAGGATCCCCCGCAGTGGTGAACTGCACGCAGCCCACCACTCTCGTGGCTGGCAGGGCAGTGGCCCCATCGTCATAGACCGCCAGAACGCACAAGTCGTAGGCTCGGCCTGCCGCCAGATCATTCACCAGGAAGGTCTGGCTGGTGGACGGGATCATCCTGTAGGAAGCAGGAACAGAGCAGAGTGAGCCCCACTACAAACCGCTCCCTTTCACATTTAGCCCCAGTGGCGGTGAGCAGAGGGGATGGGAAAGTACTCACAGTATCTCACCCCCACTGGACATAGCCCCACTCCTCTTACCGCCTCCCCTGAGATCCCCTCAGACCCACCTGGCTGACTCATCACCCATCTTTCCCCATAGACACAGCAAGATAAGCGGGAAACCATGATGCAGGTCCCCCTTGTCTCTGCACGCCCCATTGTTGGATAAATGTAGCTTCTGGCACAGTTCCTGAGCCCCTTGCTACACATTCCCACTCATGAGATTCCCCTTCTGGTTGAACTGTGGCTCCCTCGTCACACCATGCAAAGGCCAAGTAAATACAGTCCACCACTGTGCTTAGTTAGGCCTGTGTACCCCCTTCCAGTGTCTCGCCCTGTACCACCAGGAGCCACCAAGTCACACACCCAGAGTCATACCCACAACTGAGTCAAATGTGGCCTGGCACACACACTCCTTCCTTGCCACGGGCCCCTACCCTCAAACAAGGAGCAGCACAGAGATTGAGTGAAGCCCACCAAGTCTGTAAGCCAGACTGCCCGGGGTTTGAAGCTCCCCTCTGCTCCATGCCAGCTCTGTGAGCTCAAGCCATTTTCTTAACCTCTCTATGCGACATTTTCCCCAAATGAGTATAATAATGCCTATAACATTGAGATAGCATGAGGGATGAATGAGTTAACATATCCAAAGCCTGGCACTATCACTGTTACTTTCTATCCCATCTAATGTTGGCAAGGAACCTTTGCTGTGGCTCGCACTCCGGCCGGCCACACTCCCTCTTCTGTGAGACCGCCTCCTCCCCCTGGAGGGCCACACCTTCGGGCCTTGGCCCGCTGCTGCTGGTGGACAGAGCATCCCCTCCACCTGGCTGGCCAAGCACAGCCTCGAGGAGCCCAGGCCTGTCAAGTGCACACACATTTGCATGCCACCACCCACCCTCACAAGCCCTCCTCTCCTATGAAGCCTCTCAGTGGCTCACCAGGGCCAAGGACCACCCTTTTTCCTGCCTAGGACCATGCAGAACAAGCTCCACCCTTCTGAAAGGCCATGTTCCATCTCCACAACCCTCTTACCTCTATGGAAGCTCCCCCTTTCCCTCCAGGTGGGCCACCTTCAGGTCCTCAAGCCCCACCTTGGGCATCCTGTTCCCAGAAGGGCACCCCACTACCAAGAGTACCCTCCAACCAAAAGCTTCAATACATCCCCGAAAAGCTCACCCACTCTCCCCTTCTACTACTTCATTCTGACTTCTCAGACCACTGCCATCCTATTCCACTCACCCTGTGCCTCTCCCTGGCTTTGTCTTCCTCTTCCTCTCCTCCTCTCCCCTCTCTGAGAGCCTTGGGTTCCCTTGTACCTTCCCCCAAAACAACCAGTTGCTAAGGGCTTCCCTTTTTTCAAGGACAGAGACTGGCTCCTTAAGAAAACTGGAGCTCATGTTTCTCTAATTGGCTGCAAGACCAGAGCAAGCCGCTGAGCAGGCTTCTGGCTGGATGTCATCTCCGCCCATGGCAGCCGTGAGGAAGTTAACTCTTGCAGTGCCATAACACCTACAGCGGGAGCTGGAGGACTAGAACTGTGGCTCTGAGAGAAAAGGAAGAGCCCTGGAGGTTGTTGCCTAGCTGGGGACAGCGGCCATACATGCATGGTCTGGGGACTTGTGAACTGTCCCCCATCCCATCTTGTGGTGGCCATGGATCAGAAAGAAGGAAAAAGAGAGACAGAGAGGTAGAGTCACAGAAACTGAGTTGTTTGCATACATGCATATCATTTCCCTTCCATCCCTGCCTGGCAGACAGTAGGCATTCAATAAAAGGGTCTTCTACATTAACAAAACAAAACAAAACCAAAAAAACCAGCTCTGTTACTTTCTGTGTGACCAAGGGCAAGTGACAGCCCCCACTGAGACTTAATATCTCCATCTATAAAATGGAAAAGAGCTGGAGGAATGAAGTAGCAACCTTTAGAGCATTTCATGAAGCTTCCTGATTGGTTCACTTGTTTGCCTACATTTTGTAAGACTAGTCCTGGCTGCTTTATTTTAGTAGGTCCAAGGCCCAACACAGGATTTGATACATAGTTGGTATTTATTCAGTGTTTGGTGCTTCAAATCAAAACAAGAAAAACCATAGCTGGATGTTGTGGCACACACTTGAAATCCCAGTTCTTGGAAGGCTGAGCCAGGAGGATTGCTGTAAGTTTGAGGTCACCTTAGGGTACACAGTGAGTTTGAGGCTAGCCTGAACCACATAGCAAGACATTGTCTCTAAAAAAAATGGAAAGCAGAACTGAGGGAAAAGAGAGGCATTTATTCATTGAACCAACAATGGAAGATGCCTCCAGGCCTACAGCCCTGAGGACATTGGGACAGATGGAGTTGGAGAATAAGGGATGGGCTCTTGGAAGGTCTGCTCCCAAGAGCTAGGGCTCCCAAAAGTGGGGAGATGCTGCTGGACTCCCCAAATGAATTCAAACACAAGCCCAGGTATTCAACAGGTATTCTTCAGTGTGTCTGAGGGAGGCAGACACAAGGACAGATCTATAAGTCAACAGCCATTTATCAAGTGCCCACTGAGTACCAGCTCTGTGACCAAGACCTGTACTGGAAACCACTGAGATGAGGACACCCAGGTCTAAGCAATGGTTTTCTGCATTCTGTGGGCCTTGTCCCCTGAGCTGTGACACTTCTGAGGGCAGGGACCAGTATCCTGGTCCCCCCTGGGCTCCCAGTACCCAGCTCAAGACCTAGCATAGAGCAGGGACTAAGTGTCCCACAGCAGCAAGAGGGAGAAAAGGTAGAAACAGAAAGAATGCAGAGATGAAGGCCAATGCTAACTCCCATGTCTGTCTACACCGCACATGTCTGTTCCCATCAGGGCAATGGCTTCTAACCCAATGGAGGGTAGAAAGAACTTCTATTTTTCTCATACTTTTTGTTTTCTGATCTTCTAATGTACCCAGAGTATTGGTATAATAATACTGGTATACTGTTTATAAACAGAAATCTAACTGTAAATACACATGCATGCTGTGCTCTACATACTTCATGCATGAGGTACATGAGCAGACCCTGCGGCTACAGTGATATTGACCATGACGGCCCTTAGAACCCACTCTAAACAGCCTGTCACGCTGGGCAGCTTCACTGCTATGACTCCAGGGCTCAAGCCTGATCTGCTCAGGTAGGTGCCAACAAGTATTTGCTAAGTGCAAGGAAAATAGAGACAGTGAGACAGAAAATAGAGAGCAGGAAGGACCAACGAGGGCCTGGTACAAGTTGACAAGACCACCCAACCCCAGCTGGGCAAGAAGGCCAAGGCCATGGGCAGTTGGAAAGAGGGGCCCCTGGGCTTGGGAGGAGGTCCTGAGACCACACCATGCACACGCACCTGTAGACAAGTGAGTCATCTGCTGAGCTGTTATACTGGACCTGGTACATGCGGATCCCAGGCACCGGCCTCTGAGCCGGCCAGCGGATAAGCACTGAGCTGGAGGTAAGCTCTGCTGCCACCAGCCGGCGCTCAGCAGTGGAATCGTTGGCACCAGGTCTGCCTGGTGTGGCGATGTCAGAGGAGCCAGGCTCAGTGAGAGGTGGCGGGGCAGCTGGCGGGGGCGCCATGAGTGGCAAAGGTACCACACATACCTCCACGGGTGCCGTGGCTTCTCCCGCCGCGTTGGAAGCAATGCAAGTGAAAGTGCCACTGTCGCGCAGAGTGGTGATGGTCACATCCAGCGTCCCATCCCCCCGCACCCGGGTCCGGCTGGAGTTTCCCAGCAGCCGCCCATCGGGTGCCACCCAATGCACCACGGGCTCAGGGTCCCCCACTGCCCGGCAGCGCAAGCTGACTGCCTGGCCCTCTACCACTAGGGCCCGGCCCCCCGCCTGCCGCGTGATCAGCGGGGGTTCGCACAGGAACTCCTCCTCGGGAATGGACCAGAAGTAGCGGTCAGTGAGGTGCTCGGGGGTGGCGCAGGTCTCCAGGTCGTCCTCCCGGGTCAGCCTCCGCAGCCAAAGCAGCTCACAGTTGCAGTGCAGCGGGTTTCCACCAAAGCTGACGGTCAGAGGTGTGGGTGGCTTGGGCCCACCACCCTGGGACCGCAGGAAGAGCCCGTCAGGCGGGAGTTTGTGCAGGCGGTTAGAGGTCATGTCCAGGCGCACTAGCTTGTGCAGCTGCACAAAGGTGCCCTCGGCGATGTGGTCGATGAGATTGTGGTCCAGCGTGAGGGTGTTGAGGTTCACCATCTGCCCCACCGCCTCCCACGGCAGGGCCTCCAAGTTGTTGTAGGACAGATCCAGGTCCTCCACAGTGGACAGGAAGGCGTCAAAGGCGGCTGGCTCCACCTTGCGGATCTGGTTGTTGCCGAGGATGAGGTGGCGGAGGTTGCCCAGGCCGCGAAGTTGGTCACCCCGCACCTCGGCCAAGCGGTTACTATCTAGGTGCAGGGCACGAAGGGCACGGAGGTCCGCGAAGGCGCCGGGTGCCACCTGGCCAATGGTGTTCCGGGAGAGGGTGAGATGCACCAGGCTGGTCATGTTGGCAAAGTCACGGCGGCGCACGGCTGCGATGAAGTTGTCGGTAAGCCGAAGCTCCACCACGCGCCTGTCAATGGCGGGCGGCACGAAGAGCAAGCCAGTCTTGGCACACAGCATGGTCAGCGTGGGTGCCACATTCTGGCAGATGCAGCGGCCGGGACAGGGCTGGCCACGAGATGCCCCAGCCCAGAGCAGCAGCAGGAAGGGCAGGGCAGCAGGTGGCGGCGAGAGCAGCGCCGAGGCAAAGGGGCCCGGAGCCATGGCGCAGTGGGAAGGCAGGAGCAGGCAGTGAGACCTGCAGGAACAGAGATGGTTACCCGAGCACACGGCTCAGGCCCCCAGTTACCCTGGGGCTCCCTCCCCCAAATCACTAGGCTGGATAGGACAGAGACAGGACTTGTTATCCGCCGGTATGCATTCCACACTAACAGATGGCCAGATTTCCATGCAGGTTGCTACAGAGCCCCCTCCCCTCCCATGAGTGCTCTACCCACCCACTTTCTAGGGGCTTCCCAACCTCTCATACTCTCCAACAGGAAAGGAGACAGTGGCCCAGCCCAGGCCCTTGACTATCCACCAAATATTTTGAAATTGCAGTTGACTGAGATGCCAAAGGCATACTCTCAATTCCAATCTGAGCCGTGGGTGACACTTACTAGCTGTGTGACCTCGGGCAAGTGTCTGAACCCCTCTGAATCTCGGTTTCTTCATCTGCAAAAAGGAGACATAAATCTTACTTCTATAAGGACTGCGTGGATTAAAGAACATGGCTGACTTAGAACATGCCTAGCATGTAAAATGGGCTTAATCTACCCAATCATCATGGTCATCGTCATCACATGCCTGATATGTACCAGGCACACAACTGTGCACTGTGATAAAGAACAAATGCTCTACAGTCAGATTTAGCCTCAAATCCTGGTTCCCCATTGTCAGTGCTATGACCCCATGCCAGGGATTTCCCCTTGAGGCCGTCATGCCTTGATTTGTAAATGGGGATGATGATTATATCACCTGCATTGAACTCACACGTGGGAACCACTGAAGCCAGGCGCTGACACACAGTAAGTACTCAGTAAGAGTTAAGATGACCCCTTCTGCCTTTAGCAGGCAGAGAACGTGGAGGTATGAGGGGCTGAGAAAAAGACATCGGTGTGGTGTCCCAGTCCAGCCCCTCCAGTCCTCCTCCTCCTCCTTCAGTGTGGCTTCCTCCTGGGCTCAGCTAACCTCTCTAGCAGGAACAAAATTGGTGCTCGTATCACCAATTTGTGTGGGACCTTGTGTGGGGACACACAAGGTCCCATCCATGCACACGCGCACACACACTCACACTGTCTATGCTCCAGGCAAAACCTTCCGGCAGGGATTCCCCCTGCTGCGGCTGCAGCCCACGACCTGTCAGCTCCCATCACAACACAGGGTGGGCGGGGCAGGGGTGAAGAGGAAAGAATGGGAAGGGGGCAACCCCGAAATTGTTTCCACCCCATCTTGCCCTGGACCCCAGCCTCTGCTGACTCACCTCCCAGAAACCTGTGTGTCAGGGGCCATATGTGACCTTGATCTTTCTGCCCATGGAAGGAAAAGTAGGGCTAAGAAGTCAGACAGAGGTAAAGAGAGACAGGGAGAGGCAAGGAAGAAAGGGATGGACTGACAGGATTCAGAAAGTGAAAGAGTCTCAAAAGAAGGGAAGGCTGGTTAGGGCTGTGGCTCAGTGGCACAACACATGCCTAGCATAGGCAAGGCCCTGGGTCCCACCCCAAGTGCTGCAATAAAATATAAATTTTTAAATGAGGAGGGCTGGGGATGTAATTCAGCAGTGCACAACCTGCCAGGCAAGCAACAGGTCCTGAGTTCAATTCCCGGTACCAAAACAATAAATACATAAAAATGAAGAAATGGGATGATAGTGAGGCAGGCAGACAGATAAACTGAGAATGAAGGAGATCAACAGAAAAGAGAGAGGGAGAGACAGCCAGAGAGAATGTTGAAGAGACAAAAACAAGAGGCGAGGAAGAGGGAGAAAGATGGTAACCCAGATGAAGAGGGGACAGGAGGCAGGATCAGGGGTCCCACCCTCTCTGGGTACCACTCCTCAGTCTGCTCCTCACTCCCCATAGAACACCACTGTGTGGGCTGAAGCCCTTGCTGGAAAGAGGAACTCCATGGCTAGGAACTTCAGCTATGTACCTGCTTGCCTACAGGATCTCTGCGGCTCCGAACCCCGGTTTAGGAAACAAGTATAGAGCTCACCTCCTGCAGCCAGTGAGACACAGATAAGAACAGCAAGGCAATGGCTAACATTTACTGAGAGCCACTGGAGACTACAGCCAGAATTTGAACCCACATGGATCTGTGGGACTCCAGGGACTCCTCTGTGCCTCAGTGTCTCCATCTGTGAAAGGGAGCTAACAATGGGGCCTACCGTGTAGGGTTGCTGTGAGGATTCATTGACATTTGTAGCATGTTTAGTGAAGTTCCTGACAGAGGAACCCTACATAACTGCTAGCCACTGCTATGGTTATCACCACTTTGCTGTATTGGGGACCGAACCCACACCTTAGCACGGAGCTACATCTCAGTCCTTTCTACTTTTTAATTTTGTGCAGGATCTCACTAAGTCACTACGTTGCTCAGTCTGTGTTCAAACTTCTACTCCTCCTGCCTCAGCCTCCTCCCAGAGTGCTGGGATTACAAGCACAAGCCCCCATGCCTCACCTATTTATAATAGGCTGTTTCTCAGCCTCAGCAGGTTGGACTGTTGGGTCTTCCCCTGTACCACCACAGTCACACCCCGTGATCATTCAACTCTCTCACATCTTGAAACTCTCTTTCTTATACCCTTTACTGACATCATCAGGGAACCCCTCTTTCCAGCTCCTCATCCTTCCTGAGAGAGGATATCATATCCTGACCTGAAACCTGCCCTGTCCCCCGAGCCTCCTGGCCACCTTAGGCCCCTTACCCTCCTGTGATGGCTCTGATCACCACTCCCTGACCTACAGCTGAAGCAGAGACCCACCTGCTTCACTGGACACTGGAGTACCCTACACTGTGCCCCCTGCCAGGGAAGCTTCAGGCCCCAGCTGGCTCCAAATGAGCCCCATTACCCATCTTCCTCCCTGCCCCAAGGGCACCACTCACCTCTCTTCAGGGAGTCAGGGCCTGGGCCAGCACCTGCCAAGGAAGAAAACCGCCCTGTTAACATCCTCTGGCTCCTTCCTGAGCCCCAAGACCTGACTTGGAGACATTCTGAACCCAGGAAGTCCCTGCAGTAACGGCTCTCTCTGCCCTCCCACTGCAGGCTCTGAATGGTCTCAGAGGAGCCCAGAAGTCACCTCTGGATACCTAAGCCTGTTCACCTCCCCAAACCCAGGAATCCAGGATTAGCCTCTTGTCCTTTGGAGCCTCAGGAGCCACAGCCCCCAACCCTTCATCTGCCCTGCCTCAAGATCCTGGAGTCTGGGATTGGTCCTCTCCTCTACCAGCCCCAGGATTCTAAGTTCCCAGGCTCCTCCTCCTTAGCCTCAGGAGTCTGGACCAGACACTTCCTCCTTTAGAACCACAAATTCACATCCCAGCCCCCAACTACCAAAGGCTGAGGTGGGGAAGGGCCAGCGGTTCCCATCTGACCCATTCTTAGTATATGTGGACATCTCCAACCCACATGGCCACAAACCACAGTTCTACAGTGGGATTGTTCTCAGGGACACATAAGCAAGCTCTGGGTGCTCCCGCCCTGCATGGGCACATGGCCTAGCATATGGGTGCCTGGACCCTGGCATACCGTAGCCTTAACCCCACTGGTCTGGAACTAGGGTCAACTCTGTACCAGGAAAATAGGCACACGTGGCCTGCACATGTTTGAAAACATATAACCCTGCTCCCAGAGACCAACAAAAGCAAAAATGGACTCACAACACAGATACACACACACATCCTCCAGGTTGACACACTTACATACAACACTGACTTTCTCTTACGCATGCACACTCACAAATGCACAGACATAACAGAGAAACCCATGTGCCCCCTAACAGACAACCAGGTACCTGCACCTAGAACAGATATATCTTACACTCTCGCCAACAGGCTGGGACACAC
Organism: Thryonomys swinderianus; assembly: GCA_004025085.1. NCBI lineage: Eukaryota > Metazoa > Chordata > Mammalia > Rodentia > Thryonomyidae > Thryonomys > Thryonomys swinderianus. The sequence goes on from PVIC010045109.1 coordinate 10,910, forward strand.
ATACAACAGATACACACCTGCACAATCAACAGATACAAAGGTGCACATTCTCATGTGCCCAAGCACACTCATGCAACTTCACAATCCCAGGCTGTAATCATAAAACTGATACATTTCCACACCAGGATAATACACACATGCCTATACTTGCTGCTACACACAGATACACAGAACCACAAGCATATAGACACAAAGCTGAGAAACCCTGGTACAACACACATGAAGATCAGATGCTCACTAGTAAGTACCACATACTCACACAACAGTCCCATGATGGATTTACATACTTATACATACACATAATACTGAACAACAGTAGCACAGTCAACAGGCCCAAAGTCACACTCGCTCACAGTCATGGACACACATTCTTCCTGGCACTAAGGCACCTTGCCCCACCTACTTGCAGGCCACAGAAATCCTCCCATCCTTCTTAGCACAAAATGATCCCCCCTTCCCCACATCAGGGCTGGAGCCAGAACCAGAGGTCAGAGTTCCTCAGGTGGAATCTCAGAGGGTCGGGGGTTTGAGTCCCAAAGTAGGGATCCAAGGAGATCCTCCCACCAGCAACCCCAGAGGTCCCCCAGCACAGCCATCAACTCTGGCCCCATCTGCAGATATCTGGCCGGTGGGGAGTTAGGGTAGGGTGGGGTGAGCAGGGGCCAGGACTTGGCCCCATCCCCACCCCGAGGCCCATCTGTCCATCCCTCGGCCTCTCATCCCTCCATCTGTCCACCTCCCGGCTGCCCATCCCCCCAGCCACCGGGAAGGGAAAGACATGGCCGTCTCCCCCAAGGGCCGCGGAGGACCCCCCCCCAGTTGACATGGACCGAGGGAGCGGCGAACTCCCCTCCCCCAAACCCACGACCGAGGCCTGGACCCACAAGGCGCTGAGCCTAGCCGCCTGCAGGAAACCTGATGTGGGCTCACATACACACACCCTCGGAGACATACAGCCCGCACACCACACACACACACACACACACACACACACACCCGCACGCACACAGGCGCACACACGCACACAAATGAACACCGGAGAGAACACACCCGGCTATACGGACCCTCGGATGGATATCCAACCTGGACACAAACATCCAACGCAGCGAGCGGCGCGACGCGCCGGCCGGTGGACCGGCACCTGGGCACACAACCCACGCACACACACCTGCACACAGCCCCTCCAAGGGGCGCCTGACAGGCCCCTCAGACACACCGCCGGAGGGGCCGCCTCTCCGGGGCGCACACACGCACGGCGGGACACACCAGCGCGGCTCGACACCCGCGCACACCCGGATGGCCACACTCGCGGGGCGCCGCGCACGCCGGCGCCCGGCACACTGGGCCGCGCGAGCGCACCGGGCCGCCGCAGCGCCGCGGACACACTCACACTCGCACGCCCGCGCTCACGCCCGCGCCCACACCGGCGCCCCCCCCCCGCCGCTGCGGGCTGCGCTCACCCAGCCCGGGGAGGGGGGCCCGGGCCCGGCCCCGCCGCCGCCACCTCTCTCCGCGCCATGGTGGGGGGAGGGCCGGGGGAGGGGGCGCGGTGCCGCGGGGCCGCCTCCCTCCCGCCTCCCGCCTCCCGCCTCCCGCCTCCTTCCGAGCCGCCGCCGAGCTCCGCCCTCCGCGCCGCCCGGGCCCCGCCGCCGCCGCAAGGGGGGAGGGGGCGCTGCGCCGAAGGGCGACCGGGCGGGGCGGCCGCGCGCCAGAACCCGGCCCTGGCGGCCGCAGACCCCTCTCCACTGCGGAGCCACCGCGGTCCCGCCCCCGACCCACCCGGCCCCACCCCCAGCCCTGTCGGCCTCCCGAGAGACCCCCCCCCAGACCACGCCCCGGCTGGCGTGGGGACCCAGGCTCGCCCAGCTGGGACCCGGGGCAACTCAGACCAACCCTCACCTCCTTGGAGGACCCGGACCATGTTAGAAAGCCTCCCAGGACCACAACGGTATCCTGCTCTCCTCAGTGACCTCAGACTATGTCCAGACCGCGCCCCCCAAATTCAGAGGGACCCCAGATCATAGCTCAACACCCAGAAGGATCCTGACCAGCCTCTAAACCCCAAAGGCCCTAAATCCACCCAATATTCGGGTGGACCCCAGACCACACCCTAATATCAAGGGACAACCCAGACCATATGTCAACATCCAGGAAGACCCCAAATCATGCCTTACTCTCTCTGGGGACCCAGACCATATTTTATAACCAACAGAACTACAAACTGGATCCCACTTCTTTTGGGGAATCCTCCAGCCATATCCTTTTACCCTCAAGGACTATATATAATCCATTCCTCGGCCTCCAATAAGTACTCCAGATCACAATAACTTCAAGGGGCACCCCCCCAAAATATCTCCTTATGAAAGATGCTTAACATCCCGCTCACCCTGACTAGACCCCAGACTATCTTCCAGCACCCTTGGGACCCTTAGATCTCTCCCACTCTCCCTCCCTTCAGGACTCTCCATAGGTTCCAGAACCCCTGATTTACCTTGGATTATTTTTCAGCCCCCTGCCCAGGAGGCCTGCTCCCATAGGGACCCCAACTCTGTTCCTTCGGACCCTTCCCCACAGTGCCACGCCGCTTTCCTCTTCAGACCCTCTGCACCTCTGGCTCTTGCCAAAGCCCACTGAGTATCTCTGATCAGCCACCGTTTCTTTCCGGGGTACTCACAAGGCCCCTAATCCAGCAAGGCCTCCGCTCAAAATTTGTCTTAGCTGAACATGGTAGTGCAAATGGTAATGCCAGAAAGCACTCTGGAGAGCTGCGGTAGGAGGATCACAAGTTCAAGCCAAGTCTGGACAATATAGCAACTTAACAATACCCTCTCCCCAAAAAAATTAAAAAAAAAAAAAAGCTGAGGCTATAGCTCAGTGCAAAAGCCTTAGGTTCAAATCCCAGTACTTTAAAAAAAAAAAAGTGTATTACAGTCCCCAGATCCTGGAGTCTCAACTCCTCCCTATTTAGATCCCTCTGCATGGAAGCCCTCTCCCAAGTATTCTATTTAGTCTGTCCACCACATGAGGCCTGCTGACCCTTCCTTTGTGAACCCTGAACCCACTCACAACCATAAAATGCCTCAGGGCACACCCCTACCTTCCATCCTCCACCTCTCACCCCCACGCATCATTCTCACCCTTCTTGTGGTTCCTAGGGCTCCCTGCCAGAGCATGGGCTCCAGAGCTGGCAGGCCAGAAGTTGGGGAAGGAGTAACAACAAAAGTGAACACATACATAGTGCTACTATGTGCCAGCAATGCCCTCAAAGGTTTTTTTGGGGGGGTTTTGTTTGTTTGTTTTGTAGTTCAGGCTGTCCCTGAACTCACTGTATAGCCCAGGCTAACCTCAAACACACAACAATCCTCCTGCCTCTGCCTCCCAAGTGCTGGGATTACAGGCGTGAGCCACCACGCCCAGCATCATGATGTGTGGTACCAGAAATGGAACTCAGGACCTTGCGCTTGCCAGGTAGGTGCCAGAGCCACTGAACTAAATTTCCAGCCCCCAAAGGTTTTACATATGTGACTTCATCCAGTTGTCTTCACAATAAAGTGGATGAGGAGGTTCCACTACAATCCCTTTTTTTTTTTTTTTTTTTTTTTTTTTTTGCTTTTTGGAGACAGGGTCTTGCTTCGTAGCTCAGGCTGGCCCTGAGCTCACTATGGTGCCCAGGCAAGCCGCCGCGAACTCAGCAATCCTCCCGTCTCTGCCTCCCGGGTGCTGGGATTACAGGCGTGAGCCACCACGCCCAGCATTTTATGTGGTAACCGGGGATCGAACTCAGGTCCTTATGCTTGCGAGGCAGGCGCCGGAACCACTGAGCTAACCCTCCGGCCCCC
>PVIC010045110.1:0-14751 GCA_004025085.1 Thryonomys swinderianus
AGGGAGGGAGGGAGGGAGGGAGGAGAGAGAAGGAAAGGAGAGGAAAGTGGAATAGAATTGAGGTAGGATAATATGGAATGGGATGGGACAGGACAACAAAAAGGTGTATCATATCTGTGTTCATCATATTCAGAAAATATAAACATAAATTTTGTTTCAACTACATATATGGTAACTGGATGAGTATTATGGTGTGATTTATCTCACCCTAGATTCTCATGAAAATGTTTGAAAAACCTCATCACAAACAACATCTAATTGCTCATGAAAGCATTCTCCACAGGAATACTTTTGACTTTGGGGACTGCTCAAGCCTCTTTTATAAATATTCAGCCAATCACTGCAAGTATTTGTGTTGTCTCTTACTAGCACCCAATGAATTCCAGTTGCACTTCCAGGTCACCATGTTAATCACACATTTTAAATGCTTATTAAGGCCACATAAAAGTGCAACGGCTGAAGGAGGGGGGAGTCTATGTAGACTGCTCACTGCAAGTACCACCTTCTATAGAGAAAAAGAAGCCATGGACAAAAGGTCAATAGCTCAAACTACCTGAAGAGAGAAAAATATTTCCAAGTATCTCTTTTATATACAAAGCTTATTCTCCAAGCCGAATGCAGGTCAGCTTTTGTAGGCTTTTGAGACATGTGCACACTGCTCTGCTAGTCTGCAAACCAAGTCTTCCTTTCCAAGCATCCATCCATTGGATACTAAATTCACTAGCAAAATGAAATGAAAAGAGCACAACATACATTGCTATTAATGGAGTTCCATGTATGTCACTCCCCACGTGGTGTACTAAAAATGGACTTATCTCTATTTGAGTATCTCCACATAAATATCAGTTTTTCAATACACAGCATTTCAGGAAGGTGTTTTTATACCAAAATACACAGACATCTACTTGGTAAAATTCCTTTTTCCAAGAAAAACTTTAGGTATTTTCATTATCAATTTATGCTAAGTATTTATAATAGTGGATCTTCTATTACATAGGAGGGATAAAGTAAAAGGCATGCAATTTATAATTTTTAGCAACTAGAGATATCTTACTTTCTGCGATGTATTTTTTATGCAACAATAATCAGTTCATAATGCTTCATCACCATCCTAACTCAAAAATGATAGAAACAGTCTAATACATTAAATATCTACATATTTCTGGGCATGTTGGTTCACACCTGTAATCTCAGCACTTAGGAGGCAGAGGCAGGAGGATTGCTGTGAGTTCAAGGCTTGCGTGGGCTACATAGTGAGCTCAGGACCAGACTGCACTATAAAGCAAGACCCTGTCTCAAAAAAAAAAAAAAGTCCAATTTAGACACAATTACCTGGTGGTTTCTTCTTAAAGGACAGTATTTACATTTATACCTGAATAATTCATTTTTTTAATGAGCAGAATATGCTATCTCTGGATTTAAGCAACACAGTGATCTTTCCCAACTTAAAATAATAGAATTTTGAAGATATGCAAAGAAATAACCTGAATCCATAAATTACCCAGAAAAGGTGACACTGCAATTAATTTTGAGAGATAAACTTACATATTCCTGCATGTCATGGGACCAAACTTACATGTAACCAAGATTAGAGGAGTCTGCAAATTAAATTCCATATAACTATTTTCTCATCATAACTCCAAGGGAAACTGCTTCCTCACTTCATCTGGTGAGTCTAATAACAATCCAAAATGGACAAGCAAATCTTAAAGGAGTGTTCTAAAACAGAATCCCATGCAGGTTGCTTATGGCTTACTTTCAAATATGTTATTAGATAAAATGTCAAAAAACAAAAAAGAATAACAGACATGAAGGAAGGCAGACACAGGAATAGACATTATCAGAGTATATGTTCAAATGACAAAAAGGAAGAAACAAACAAGTACAAAGACCATGTCTTAGTGGAGATACTGCATAAAAATAAGAAAAAAGAAGTCACATAAAAGTGAAAGGGCTGAAAGAGAAGGAAGTCTAGGTGGATTATGTACTGCAAGTACTCAATAAAATCTACCCAAAGAAGGGCAGAAAAAACCATTACATATTTGGTAAAGTAAATTAAAAAAAGAAGAAACACTTATGAAACTAGATTTTCAAGTCCCTCCAACAATAAATGGGACTTTTTGATGTTTTAGCTCTTTAAAAAAATATTAGAAAGGGAATAAATCAGCTAGGAAAAAGTATAAATTCAAAGAGAAGTTTTTCTAAATTAAAAATTAAAACAATATCCATAAGTATACACACAAGATGGAAAACATTAAGGATATTTTGAAGCCCATAAGTTAGTAGCTTCTAGATTTGAAGTAGTGACAAATAGCTCATCTATAATTAATAGGTAGATGGTACCAAATTTCATGCATAAAGGGGCTTGGAAGCCATCTTTACACCCAAAAGAAAGAAGTGTGAACAAATGTTAAAAAAAAAAAAAAAGCAAACAAACAAAAAAAGGACTTCTCTTTTCATAATGAAATCCGCACAAAAATGTTTGAAGAGACAGAATTGGGAATATGTATTTCAACAACCATGAAACTATGATAAACAAAGGAAGCAAAGTGTGTAATGTACAGGTGAAAAAATGCATTTATGGCCACTGACTATGAAATTCAAAGTGTCATCTGAAATCCTTCAGATTTTATCACCTTAACAGTTAGTAAAACATCGAATCCCATTGTCAGGGAATCCCAAAGAGTTACCATGGCTCTACATACACTAGAAATTAAGAAACTTAAGACCAGCGATTTAACGCAGTGGCACCATGTCTGCCTCACAAGCACAAGATCCCAAGTTTGATCCCCAGTACCAAAAGAAAAAACTCTAAATCAAAGAAGATTAAGAATTACCCAAACACAAATATCAAGGACAGTTTACAGTTTTACAAATTAAAAAAAGAAGACATCAGACAAGTTATACTACAGACATATGTTGCATATTATCCATCATAATGATAATACAAGACTATATTCTTAAATATAACCTTTAAAACATGGACCCAAAACAAGGATTTTAAAATAACTACAGAGCATTGTATTAATACAGCTCCATGTGTGGTGGCTAAGCATAGAACTCTGAATCTATTTTTGCAAATGCCCAACATGTACTAGCTACATATCAGAAAAAAAGTCTTTAAACATGGATCAGTGGAATGACAAGTGACACAGGAAGAAAAGCAGAACAGCTTGATGGTGTGAAAAATAAGGAAGGAAAGTATTTCAAAAAGCACTAGTCAGCAAGGTCAAATTGTCAATGAACTCAGTGAGAGCTAGTGTAGTGATAGGAGAAAAGTCTCTGATGCAGACAGTTTCATTCAATGGACTCACATAGAAATGGAAATAAATTTCTTAGGAGAAATTTTAGTGTAGAAAAGATAAAAAGAGTCAGAATGTTATCTAAGAGTATGTTCTTTCTGTATGAATGACACTGAGACTCACTAGAGTCGGGAAGCTGAGTCATTCATGACCCTGTCCTCATTTCCATACCTCTTTCAATCATTATGCAATATACATTACATCTTCAAACTCAAATATTTCAAGTCAAATTCATGCTCCAATGACGGATCAACGGTGACAGGAAAAGAATCCAATCTCTTTAGCATAGAATTTATGAGCTATTGTGCTCTAACCAATTGTAAGTACTCATTCAGCCTTATTCCTTCCCATTCTGTCCTAACGTGTGGTGGGCCTGCAGTACATGGCACTCGTGAAGGAGCTACACTTCCTTATTTCTCTTATTCTCCCATATGTGCTACATTCTTCACTGGTGCAACCACTTTCCCATTCCTCTCTGCCTGTCAAACTACTATTGCTCTTCAAATATACATTCAAGCATTATATTCATATAGGAAAAAATCCTTAATCCTCAAAGTAGATAGTGATAACTGGTTAGTCTCTGAAAGTACAGGCCAGTGCTTTTAATAAGAAATTCAGTATTAGCTAGAATCACATGGTTTTTTCACCATAGTTTAGTTAGGTCTTTTGTAATTCTAAAAAGAAGCCCCAAAGGACTTATAGCTATACTATTACAAAAAAATGAGGTAAAATAAAATGCAATGCATCCAGTTTACCATACAGTTAAAGACCTTATAAGATTTTTCCATTTTGGTTTAATCAGAAATCTTCTAGAAGTCTAAGTCATATTCATGTTTGAAAAAATAAATGACTACATAGCCAGCTACTCAGCTCTAGAAACCCGAGGAAAAAGAATTATTTGAAGAACTGCATTATGAGGTCATTGTTGCCCATATGAAAAAAAGGAGATTGGGAGGACAAGCCTCAGAAGTCTTAGATCACTTTAATTGCTCTAATTGATGAATCTTCATCAAGGAAGAAAATGGGCTCTATTTCTGTTTTTAAAAATCCAGAGTATCTTTAATAGTTCAACTAATGACAACCTTCCCGTTGTTCTCACCTAAGAGGAAACCCTATAATAAGAGCTTCCCAAAATGTCAAATAATACTTGTCTCATAACAGAGTCTCTTTGTTCATTCACTATGTCTCTTTTGATATGCAGAGATAATAAAAGTTCACGTAAAACTAAAGGTAATATACAGCAGAAGCCAACACTAATTCTGTATAAATATGTCTGGGTAATAAGAATGCCATTGTTATGGTTATTTGGTAATGTCACAATTATTGTAAGAACAGGGGATGGAAATCTTCTTACTCCCACAATTTTTGTTCATCCTGTCACCCAACCAGTGTGTGAATTTTTGCTCAATGGAGAAAATGAAGAATTTTTTTGGCCTTTAATTATTTTTGTTGTATTAGTTCATCTCATAATCAGAGAAATTAGCTTTGAATTTTGAAGAAATACTGAAGTTTTATTTGAAATTGAACTTACATCTTCTAAAAATATGAATACATGTTTTAGAATTACTTTCTAGAGTTTCTTTTTCCTGTGTTTCAACTTATGTACTACCTTGGTGCATGTTCATGTAAAAGACAGAAGTTAGTATGAAAGCACTAAGACCTGCTTAGGGGCCTACCAAGTCAAAAGTGTGCTTGGTTTAATGCTATAACCATATGCATCGTGATACAATGAGAAAACCCTAGGGCCGTATTGGAAAAGAAACAGAAAAAAATCAACAGATAAGAGGCTACATTCACTGCAGTGGCCAGATGAAATTTGAAACAAATACTAAGGTTAGTAGATGTTTATGTTGTTACTACTTTTCTTTCTCTTTAAAATCTTATTTCCCAGATCCTAGCCTCCCCTCCTAGGGAGCAGTATAATATAAAAATTTAACAGCAGATCTTAAATTTAGCTGGCATTTTTATATCCATCACAACATACTCTTTCGATTGCACCCAAGAAGGAGATTATTAAATAGTAGCAGGAGAGCAGTATTCAGAGCATTTTGGCTCAGCATTAACCAGCATCATGCCTTCCTGCTAACAAAGCAAACAACATCTCTGCAATCATTACAATCAATTTCATAAATAAAGCACTATCATGAGCAGGAAGAAAAGGAAAAGAAACTGTACTTTTCTACATTCCTTCACCCTCTCTGAAACCCCACATTAGTTGAAGAAAGTAAAGAGGCTAAGATAGTCTCCTGGGAAGCAGGTTCTGTTGGTCAGAAGGCAAAGGTTCTTTGTGGTTATTTTAATCTAGAAATTTATAGTAATTAGCCAGGGATACCTTTGGCTGAGGCTGGCATCACTCACAGTTCACTTACTTTTCTTTTAATTTAGACTTTCCTTTCCTTTTTATGAAATGCATTTACATATTTTCAGTCTCTCAGTCCCTCCTATGTTTTATTTATGAATGTGGCCCTACTTGGTAGTAACTTCAATGTGAAATAGGTAGTAATTAATGCCCCAGTCTTCTTGCTTAATCCCTTTGTACTGAGAAGTTTAAGGTAAGTAACAGTTTACAGTCAATATTAGGCTTAATTATGCTTAATGACAGTTACTGTCTGTGTTTACTAACTGCATTAAGTGTGTGGATCCTAGATGAGTTCTCCCTTGGCCTCATTCTCATCTGTTAATGGTGCCACTGTGTACTGTATATCCAGTAGTTAAATCTATAAAGCTGCTTCTACAGAACAAAGAAGTAAAGCACCTATTTCAGCTGAGACACTGTTAAACAATGAGTACTGCCTTAATAAAATCTTCTTATTCTTTGAGAAGGGAACTATTATTCCATGTGTTCCAAACAGATCCATACAGAAGGCTAATTACTGCCTAAAGTCCACACACTGAGTGTGTGAGTGTGTGTGTGTGTGTGTTAAACAAAACACTTGCAAACTGGTATAATCATCAAAGGAAGGTAAAATAAAATTATTTTTCTAAGATATCCTGTATTAATTGTTCAACATTTTCATTCCAAGTACTGACCACCCCAATATTACTTTCATTGGTAACTAATTCAAGACTTTATTTTGATGAAAAAGGGCATCTTTTGTCTCAAAATTATATTCAACTTTATTCCAGAATAAAAGGCAAAATTTTGATTTTGTTACTGCTAATATGAAAAAAATAAGTCTTTAAACAAATACTCAGAACTATTGGAAATGGAGCTATGAGTCAAGGGATATTTAAAGAACCTCTCTTTTCTCTTTTACATTTTAACTAAACTTTATGTATAGTTATAACATAGTTCCTTTTAGTCCATTCAGAGGCTACTCAGTTCTTTAAATATTTATTGAGCACCTGATCTGGGTCAAGCACAAAAAATGAAGAAGATGTACTTCCTACTCTCAAGAAACTTACCACCAGGAAGAAGACAGGCACCAGTAAAGAAGGGGGAAAATAATGGTTAAAAAAAAAAAAAGGAAATAAAGCTCATTTATATAGGGGATGGGGAATTGTAGGGAGGGCAGGGAAATGGGAAAAGATGAGAATCAAGATGTGTCACATACTGGTACAAACCCCAATGCTGAATGTGATTATAATGTATATATAAAATGTACCAGTAAAATCAATTTAAAAACATGGAGATAGCACAAGATAGTATTAAGCACATGTGAGTAAATACTAAAGAAACAATGAAAAAATATTTTGATTCTATATTAAGAGAGTAAACAAAGCTTCACTAGTAAAATAACATTTTTATTTTTTAAAGGAGTTTTTATTTTCTTTTCTGGCATTAGGAATTGAACTCTGGGCCTCGCACTTGCTAGTGGGTGCTATACTGCTGAGCTACATCCTCAGCACACCAGAATTCTTTTATGGGTCACAGGAAAACCATGGCAGGATGACTAAGTGAAGTCACACAGCAAGACAGCATATAGTATGGTTAAAACACAACAAGTTTTAAAGTGTCAGTAGAAAGCACTGTGTACTTTAGGAAAGGAGGCAAGAAAGAGTAGGAAGGGAATTAAAATGTGGAAATTAGGAGTCAGAAAGAAACTAAGACCTTTTTCTGAGTACTCAGAGTACTACAATTTTCACCTATAGAGGTCTCTCACTTCCTTGGTTAGCTTAATTCCTATGTATTTCATTATTCTTGATGCTGTTGTGAAAGGTTCTGCGTCCTTAATTTCCCCCTCAGTTAGTTTGTTATTGGTGTATAGAAACTAATGATTTTTGAGAACTGACCTTGTGTCCTAGAATGCTACTACATTAGTTTATTCAATCTAAGAGTCTTTCTGGAGGTCTTTTATATAGAGGCTCGTGCCATCTGAACAAAAAGAAGATATTCACATTAGTGAAAATAATTCCTGTATGTGATTTTCTGTTGTTAATGTTGTTAGTAAATGTCTTTTTCTTGTGTAATTGCTCTAGATAATGTTTCAAGAACGATATTGAATAGAAATGTTGATAGGAGATATCCTTGTCTTATTCCTGACTTTAAAAGGAATGCTTTCAGCCTCTCTCCATTTAGTATGATGTTGGCCATTGATTTGTCATACATGGAAATGGAAATATATCACCTGTTCCTGGTTAGGCATACTTCCAAAACTGTTGCATGGACTTAAAACAACCCCGATAAAAATACAAGTAACATTTCTTACAGAACTAGAAAAGCAACCCTAAAATTCATATGGAACCACAAAAGACCTAGAATAAGCAATTCTGGGCAACAAGTGAATGGGGCATCAAAATCCCAAACTTCAGGTTATAGTGCAAACTACAGATGATAAAAACAGCATGATAATGTTAAAAAAGAGAAGGAAAAAAGAAAAAGAAGAAAATATACTTGTAAATAATAGAACAGTAATGGTAAATATTTTAGAGACAAAAAGGCCCAAAGTACAACTAAAAGCTCACAAAGTGAGCTTTATCACAAAATGCCAACAATGTGATACTGAGGTTTTAGCTTAGGAAAAAAAAAAAAGTTATTCATTATTCTGCTGCTGGGGTACCTTGTTTCGCCTGTCGCCATAGAGAACTCTGATACGTGCTATAGCACACAAGCCACAGGTTTGCCACCGCTGGAACAGAAGATATAGAAGAAATGCCAGGTAAATTCAGACATGGTGTCTTTAATAAAGAGATCCAGTTCCTTCACTGGAGGAAAGACAGCCTGCGAAAACTGGCTATTCACCTGCTGAAGATTAAGTCTAGATCTATATCTCTACTATACATTAAATTAAACTCAAAATGTATAAAAGGTCTAACTTTAGAATTTAAAAATGTACTGTAAGACAAAACAGTTAAAATTTTGAAAACATAGCTGTAGCAAAAGATCTTTAGAACGAAATCTTGTTCAAAAAATAACACTATTAATCAACAAATGGGATCATATCAAATTAAAAAACTTCTCTACAGTAAAGGAAACCCCCAACAAAATGGAGGCAATTTACAAAAGGAGAAAAAGGTTTGCCAGCTACTCCTCAGATAAAAGACTAATGTCTAGAATATATAAAGAACTCTAATAAATTAGACTGCCTCAGATTAAAGACCTAATCAAAAATGGGCATCTGAGTGCCAGACATGGTGGCTCACGCCTGTAATGCCAGCACTTGGGAGGCAGAGACAGGAGGATTGCTGAGTTCGAGGCTTGCCTGGGCTACCTAGTGAGCTCAGGGCCAGGTGAACTACAAAGCGAGACCCTGTCTCAAAAAAAAAAAAAAAAAAATGGGCATGTGAAATGAAGAGACAGTTTTCAGATGAAGAAATACTCTTCTCAGATAAACACATGATAAAATGTTCAACATCACTTGCCATTAGAGAAATGCAAATTAAAACAACACTGAAATTCCATCTCACTCCATAAGAATGACTACTGTCAATATCTAACACTTTTGTTTTACCTTTATATTGTCATTCTAATAGGTATGAAATGAATTCTTTTTTTAGTTTTAATGAGTAATTTTCTGATGATTACTAATATACAGCATACTTTATTGATTACTTTTATGCTTATTTGGGGAATGTCTATTCATATTCTCTGTCTTTTGGATATTCATCTCTTATCACTTGCAGAGTTTTCAAATCCTGGTCCTCAGGTAACCCCTTAAGTTTTCTGATAATTTCTTTATTACTTCTGCATTTGGAACAACAACATAAAGGAGGTTTTTTTTTCCTTAAAATGCACAAATAAATGAGTTTAAATGGAAAAGAATATAATCCAAACTATAGACTTAAGCAGAAAAAGACATTGTATTGATCAATTCTGCTTTAATAATATTATAGAAATTCTAACTGCAGATATAATGCTATTTCTAGTGAGGGAAACAGAAAACATATACTTTGAATAAACAAAAGTTCCAACATAACTATTGCAAAGGTACTCCATATCATGTCAGTTACACAGAAACTACTTGCAGCTCTCGAGCTAAGATAATAATTCAAAAAATATACTTCTATGATGTTAATTCTTTAAAATAATTCATTTAAGGTAGTAGTAATCTCAAACATGAAAGAGAAATATTTTTCATAGGGGTAATTTTCACGAGTAATACTCCTGTAGGAGAAGAGTCATTTTCCTTGAGAGATTTTTATTTACATATTAGTGCCTAAATAACTTTTTATTAGAAAAACATATCATGGTACATACTAACACATTGGCCTACACAGTAATTTAAGCAAAACAGAATAACTATTTCGGAAATACTTGAAATACAAAGGAGTGATTGTGTACCTCTAAGGAAAGTATTCCCATATTTTAAAATTATTATCTCTACATATTTTACTTTTTATTTTGTGAATTTAGCAAATAAGAATACATTTATCACAAAATAACTGTTGTATATGGAGATAACTTATTATTGTATATATTATTAAATAACAAAATCACATACAGAAACTATTTCACTAATGTCAATATCTTTTTGTTCAATGAAAACACTAAGTAATGGGGCTGAGGATTTAGCTGAAGTGGTACCATAGCTACCTTGGAAGCGCAAGGGCCTGAGTTCAATCCCCAGTTGTGTGCCAAAAAAAAAAAAAAATACTAAATAATGATGATATCAGCGAAGTATTTACATGTGTGGATGTCATTCTCAGCTTACTGAACTTTCTTCCATGTATTTCCCTCTTTTGTACCCTAAACATACACAGTAGCAAGAGCCACCAAATGGTTCATATTCTTCCAAATCAAACTATATCAATAGCTTTCATATTATTGGTACATACACTGGGCACCTACTGGTTTCTTTGTTCATGGAAGAGGAAAAAGTCCAGATTTCACTTGCTAATAATGCCTTTCTTGTCATGTTTAATCATACACCTGACTTGTGTAAAATAAATATGATCTTGGTGTTAATTCACTGGTAATATAAAAACCTTCATAGATATGCAAAACAGACAATGCACTTACATTAATATGCATAAAAACATGTAATATAGTATAGATATGTATTCCAGCTATTCATTATATTTGAAGGTACATATTACACGTAGATATAAATATATAGATATTTAAGCATTACATTTCAGCACTTATTCCTAAAAGTTAAATAGAAATATTTAAACTGTTTTTCACAACACAATTCTATAGAAATAAAATGCCCTTTAAAAACTGTAATTAATGCTGTGTCAAAATGTGAACCAAAGGGTCAAACCTTATAATTCACAGTTTGAGAGGTTATAGCTCAAATTATAACTTTAAAAAACTGATTATCTACAAGTAATTTGACAAATGCATCTCATATATACTAAATACATATAAAATATCTGTGAAACTCAAAGGAATGTGTTCCAAGTGCACAGCTGATGGAGGAAATGGTGTTTTAGTGAGCAAGGCTGAAGTCCAGCATAATGACTTGGAATGCTATTGAATGAGTATGCAGGCTGCAAGGCCAAACTGTGCTCACATCCAAAAGGAGCATAATGAAAAATCTGATAAGACAAAATATTCCCCACACATGTCCATTGAGAGGCAAAATGCATAGTCTACCATCACCTGCTCATCTTTTGCCATTCTTAAAACCTAATTCATAAACTCTGCATTAACAATGAGCACATTTAAAGAAATATTTCCAATAAATTAAAATACTAAAATTCCTATGATTTGACAATGTGATATTTGAAAATACATATGGAGATCATTTATAACATATAAGTAATCCATAGTTGAATAACTATGATCTTTATAACTTTTGAAAGCAAATAGTACTTCTTTGACCTTAATCAAAGATTACTTGCTGCTTAAAACACAAATTGAAAGTTTGTCTGGTCCACAATTTTTTTTCATCCATAAAAATCCACAATTAAGAAAGGAAGCCACTTGGGCCAGAGGTTTAGCTCAGTGGTTCCAGCACCTGCCTCGCAAGTGCAAGGTCCTGCGTTTGGTCCCGGTAACCACATACAATGCTGGGTGTGGTGACTCACGCCCACCAGCAATCAATAGCACATACCACAGTGTCAGGTGTGGTGGCTCACGCCTGTAATCCCAGCACTCGGGAGGCAGAGACAGAAGGATTGCTGAGTTCCAGGTTTGCCTGGGCTACATAGTGAGCTCAGGGCCAGCCTGAACTACAAAGCGAGACCGTCTCAAAAAAAAAAAAGCTGGCCACTGAAGATGCAATATTTCCTCCACTGTAGGCTAAATTATTCGTTAAGAAGGGCAGATGAGAAGTGAGTGTGGGTGAAATATGTTTCCTATTATAGTGTCAACTTTACAAAGAGGTCTGTATGTCTTTTGTTAATAGTTAATATTTAACAACCAGAAAGATACTAGTACAAAGGTGAAAATTTATAAATATTTAGTGAAAAATGGAAAACAGGAATGGAAAAAATGAAATCCAATCATCTTAAGTTTCTTTTTTGTTGTTGTTGTTTTTTAGGCAGGGTCTGATTTTGTAGTTCAGGCTGGCCCTGAGTTCACTATGTAGACCAGGCAAGCCTTGAACTCTCAGCAATCCTCCTGCCTCTGCCTCCTGACTGTTGGGATTGCAGGAGTTGGCCACTATGCCTGGCTCTGTAGTATGTAGTACTGACAGCTGGTAGGCTATGATTGCTGGTGGGCATGAGTCACCACACCTGGTACTGTGGTATGTGATTATTGAAAACTGAACTTGGGATCTTATGCTTACAAGGCAGGCACTAGAACCACTGAGCTAAATCCCTGGCCCTAATCACCATAGGTATTATTTGTATGCTTTGGAAAAAAATTTTTAAAAAACAATCACACTATTTAATCAAGTAAATCAAATTCAATCAAGTATGATCCAACAATTTATATGTTTACAGCAGAAACTAAAAGATTTAGAAATTTCCAAAGATAAACACAAAATAAAATAGATAAAACACAGCAAAGATGGTACCTACGACAGAAAACTATATATATAACCTATACACATGAAGACAGTTAAATCATAGGAGGAATGTGCTTTATAATTTCTACAATGTAAGTTAATCTTTATGGCGGTACCAGAGATTGAACTTGGAAGCCCTGTGCTTCCAATGTAGGTGCGGTGCCACTTGAGCTAAATCCCCAGCCCAATGTAAGTTAATCTTATAACAACTATCATAATACTATACATAATACTATCACAAAACAGTAACCAAAGATAGACTAGTTTCTCTTCTAGTAGTGCACCATGGTAAGCACTACAAAGCACCTACCAAAGTAGAAGGAGGCCTACTATCTCTTAGGTGAGATATAAGTATTTCTTTTTCTTTTCTTTTTGAGATATAAGTATTTTTGAAATTATAGAAATACAGCTTTCATTGGAGAAAAAAATATGAGTATTCTCTGAACCAGCAAAAATGTTTTCATGATAACTGCTTTAATTGCACTGCAGTATGTGGTATTCAAAGAGACTTTGCTGATACATATGAACATTCTTGGCTCTTGTTGGAGGGGAATACATGGCACTCAGATATCACTAACAGAGATGATATTTGTACATGTAAAACACAGAAGCACAGAAAAACACTTAAAAAACATTCATTTTCTTATAAGCAAAGGCTTAATTCTGGTAGCAGTTAGCCTCTTAAGTGTTTCTGTCATTTCATTGGTCCAGACCACATATACTGGGCTCCTCATAGGTCCTGGCACAACCATCTGGCCCTTTATTTACTTAATTCTTTTTCAATACTGAC
Organism: Thryonomys swinderianus; assembly: GCA_004025085.1. NCBI lineage: Eukaryota > Metazoa > Chordata > Mammalia > Rodentia > Thryonomyidae > Thryonomys > Thryonomys swinderianus. The sequence continues at coordinate 13,431 of PVIC010045110.1, forward strand.
AAGCAAATTAGACACACTTCTTTGATCACTAGTAAATATAGAGCTACCACACAAGTAAGATCTTCCCTAATTCTGAAAATCACTAATTAGTTGTGGGTAGGAGTTAGAGAGTATCACAAAGATATTTTGAATGCTACTACAATAAGTAATGTAAGCTCCCCCAGCATGTTAATTTATTTCCTACTTCATTAGAAGAATAAAAACATCTTGTCACTATTATAGAGAACAAAAAGAGCCTCGATATATGGGGAAATAGTAGATACAGAGGAAAACTGAATGTACCATTTTGGCAAGAAATATACCTTCCTTCTATAGCATGCTTTTTCTTGGTACATTTTGATTAGTTGTCAGTGTGTTTCATGAGCATGTTTTATTAAATTAATAAATAAGAGCTTCCAAAAGAAACAAAGTAAATTAGTTCTTTTTTAAAAAAGTGACCATTCAACTCACAGTTGAATAGACAAATTTAGGTAAGTTTAGAAGCCCTGCTAATCTTTTCTAATCAGTAAGGCCCAAATTACTTAAACTTGTAGAATAAAATATAGGCTTTAAAAAGAGTACAATTTAAAAAGATGCTAAAAAGTCACTTCAAAATAATATATAGCCCATACATAAAATCAAAATAGGTATTTTAAGGCCATTATAAAATGTTTTTATTTTTAATTTTATCTCTTGTTGGATGACAATCTAACTTAGTTTTCCTGAGTATTTAGATTCTTCATTGAACACAGGTTGAGCTCTATGCTTGTTAATGCAAGAACTGAGTTTAAAATATTATAACTGAATTCTCTGAAACAAAACATTCTTTGTCAGATTGATTCAGTTGTCCTCACTTGTAAGATCATACATTGTAACGTCAAGCAAAAGCCTTTTTAGGAATTGTTTTGAGTTTCAGTCTCTCTCCCTTGATAACAGAAAAGCTGGAGAAAGACAACCTTCTAATATGGATCTCAGTCAAATAACTAGAAGCTCACTAAAAATTTGTAAAACTGGGTTGTGAAATATTGTAATTCGTTATCCCTTTCTTACATTTTTTTTTTTTTTTTTTTTTTTTTTTTTTTTTTTTTTTTTTTTTTTTTTTTTTTTTTTTTTTTTTTTGCTTTTGAGACAGGGTCTCGCTTTGTAGTTCAGGCTGGCCCTGAGCTCACTATGGTGCCCAGGCAAGCTGCCATGAACTCAGCAATCCTCCTGTCCCGGCCTCCCGAGTGCCGGGACTATAGGCATGAGCCACCATGTCCGGCACTATGGTATGCGGTGTTGATTGTTGGTGGTCGTGTCTCCACGCCCAGCATTCTATGTGGTTACCGGGGATCGAACTCAG
>PVIC010045111.1:0-14752 GCA_004025085.1 Thryonomys swinderianus
TCTCTCCCTCTCTCTCTCTCTCTCTCTCTCTCTCTCTCTCTCTCTCTCTCTCCCCAGTACTGAAGATTGGATCCAAATCCAAAGCCTTGCACTGAGCTACTTCCCTGGCCCTTTTTAATTTTTATTTCTCACTAAGTTGCCCAGGCAGGACATGAACTTGTGATCCTCCTGCCTCAGCCTCAGGCAGTGCTGGGATTCCAGGCATGCACTTCTATGCCTAGCAGAAATTGGTCTCTTAGAGCATAGGGTACTGGGAAGCCAGGCCTCTGAGTCAATCAAGTTGACCTGGGTTGGAGAATAAAGGGACCAGAGACAGGGCTGGGGCAGGCAAGGAAGATGTGAACGCTGAGGGGTCTGACCTGCGGGTGGAACATCCTCAGGCTTTCTTTTCCAGTCAGGGCTGAAAGATGAGCCCATAACTTGGATGACTAGAATTCTTTTCAGACTGCAGGGCCCCATTAGCAATAACCTTGGCCTACGGTCACCCCCTGGTCTCTGGAAATTGACTTTAGTCACTGTCACTGGGCCCACCCCCTCCCAGACCAGCATGCCTTTTTCCCCAGAAGATGCCCTGGGGCCAGGGATGCAGCTTGGTTTTAGAACCTTGTCGAGTTTGTGGGACAACCTACATTCAATTCCCGTTATCTCCCCCCAAAGAACAAAAATCCCCAAACCAGACAGATGATTTCTTGTGCCCCTGCCAGTGAGGGGCACAGGGCTTTGGACCCCATGTAGACATAGGGGTTTCCTAGGGCCCCTGGGACTGGCAGAACCGCAGGCAGCTGACCCATACCTGCCCCTCTCTCAGACCCGCATTCTCTGTGGCCAGTGCCTCTCTCCCTTGTCCTTGCTTGTGTACCGGCCTGGGCCCCCAGAGCTCATTCCTGCAGTCTCTGCCAGGGACAGGGGGAGGCTCCCCTGGAGAAACAGGACCCGGGATACCTGGCACTGTGTGCATTTCTCTCCTCTACTCTGCCCAACAGGCCATCTGCTCTCCCTTCTGGTGAAGCCCTAGAGACTCAGCCTCCCATTCTGGCCCCATCCTGACTCGCTGGGTGACTTGAGTAAATTACTGCCTGTCCTCTCATCTGAGTTTCTCCCCATTGTGAAGTGGGGCTAATACTCTCTGCCCCTCCCTGGCTCCCAGGGACCTGCGGGGATAAGCAAGATAATCACTGAGAACTGATTTGGAGGAAGTTTCTGAGCGCCAAGTAAGAGGTATCAGTGCTGGCCTGTGTTTACATGGGTGTGGACTTTTGGTTCCCAGCCTCCTGGGTTTTGGGACCAGCCCTGACAGCTTCTTGGTTTGTGGCTCCTCTGTCCCACTTGCTGAGAAGGGACAGAAACCAAAGCAAGTGCTCCTTTGTCTGAAGAAGATGAAATTCACAGAGCATATGGTTTGGGGCTCTGGAGCACTGGCTTCCTGGCTGTCACGGCCCCTGCTGTGTGACCTTACATAGGTCACTGCCTTTCTCTGGGCCTCAGTTCCTCAGCTCTGAAGCACCCCCAGCTCAGAACTCAGAGGAGCCTGTGGGCTTGTAATCAGGCCACTGTGTCAGGACAGAAAGGGCCTCCTCATCTGGTTTAGCACCTTTGATCTGCAGGTAGCCTGGTTAACTCAAGGTCATAAACTTGCAAGGGATCATGGGAAGGGAAGGTGGCTCAGAGACAAGCCTCTAGAAAGATGGCCTCCAGCCAAGCTAGTGGGTCAACAATGGAACCTTCTAATCCCAGGCTGTCTGGAGCTCTCTTCTACCTTTAGCCTTTTCCTCCAGGGGGGTGACTGCCTTGGCTAGGGCTCACCTCATCTCCACATCATGGTTTTCACAAAGCCTGGCAGCGTTAGAAGCCTGTGGTCACCTGGCCTCAAACCCTTTCTTGGTCCCTCTGACCATGTCTGCTCCTCTCTGCTTGGGTCCTGTCTGCTGTCATTCTCTCTCATCATCCCACCCACTCTCCTTCCAAACCCAGAGCTCCACCCTGACCAGGCCCAGACCCCTCACCTCCTAGCCTCTGGGATGTCAGCATAGGCACCTGCGACCAGGCTGCTGGAGCTGCTCAGATGGTCCTGAATGAGGACTCCTGTGCTTTTAACTTGCTCCTGACCCTAGTTTTTTGTTTCACAAAGGTCTCAATCCTGCTTTATAACCGTGTTATCTCGTAATTTATAGGCACCAATAAACTGCCTTAAACCCTTCCCCATAGGAGAGCTGTAAAGCACTCAACAGCTAAGCGATATGAAATGGATGAAGCCGGTCCCCATCTGGTGCCAGGTGGCCCCTCACCTTCTGCCTAGGCCTCCTGAAACTGCCCCTCCTCCACAGTCCCAGTTTCTTTGGTGGCATTACACATAGCCTGCCTCTGGGACCAAGAGTCATGCTGTCCATGCACTGCCCAGAGCCACCAAATCCTCTACTGGATCCTTCCTGAGAGCTCGGCAAGTGCTTCTCTTCCTATCTATCACCACTGCCTGGAGCCTTGCACAGAGTTCAGGTCTGACAATGTGTCCTCTTATATATCGGAGTGCTTTTTCTTACTCTGAAAGCAAACAGATATTCACGTAAGGGAAGTTAGTCGCTGCAGACTGAAGCTGGGCACGTCAACACAACTTCCACAGACCCAGCCACTTGGGAGGCCAAATAAGCAGGAAGTTGGCGAGTTTAAGGCCTGTGTGGACAATTTAGCAAGACCTTATCCAAACAATAAGCAATAAACAGAGCTGGGATTGCAGCTCAGGGCTCCTTGAGTTCTGTGGAGGAACCTAGCACCTGCTGTTATCAGTGAGAGATAATACCATGAAGATTTGAGCAAATTTTCTTTTTCAGATTTTGGGCTTGCTTTTCTAAGTGTACAGCCACCTTCCTTTTTATTTATTTATTTTTGGGGGAACCAGAGATCAAACCCAGACCTTGCACTTCTGAGGCAGGCACCAGAAAAACTGAGCTAAATTCCCGGCCCACATGCCTCCTTTTTTTTTTTTTTTTTTTTGCTTTTTGGAGACAGGGTCTCGCTTTGTAGTTCAGGCTGGCCCTGAGCTCACTATGGTGCCCAGGCAAGCCGCCGCGAACTCAGCAAGCCTCCTGTCTCTGCCTCCCGAGTGCTGGGATTACAGGCGTGAGCCACCACGTCTGGCATTGTGGTATGCGGTGTTGATTGTTGGTGGGTGTGTCTCCACGCCCAGCATTATATGTGGTTACCGGGGATCGAACTCAGGTCCTTGCGCTTGCGAGGCAGGCGCTGGAACCACTGAGCTAACCCTCCGGCCCCCACATGCCTCCTTTTTAAAGTCCATAAGGAACCTCTTTATTTCTCTTGGTCTCGCTGTCCTCAGCTCTGGCTGATACAGCTTCTCCCCAGCTGGCCCAGGTGGGAAGGGGAGGGCAGCCCTCTCCGGAGCCTCTGTGTGGTGGGGCAAACCAGGCAGAATCTGGCCTGTAGTTCGGCTTCCGGGTTCAGCTTCCCAGAGGAGGCCACTGACAGCTCCCCCACCCCTGAGCTTGAAAATGCCATCTGGCCAGGCTCTTGTCCTGCGGTGGTTGGGTGGGGACGGGGTCTTGTGCAATAGGGCAAAGCACTCCACATTCAGGGCTGTTTGTTTAAATGGGCAGGGATATGTTGGGAGGGGTGGCTCAATTTTTGTTCATGTTTACTGAAAGTGTTAGGACCAATATGTTTGGAGACAAGTGCCCAGGGAGGGGTTATGGGGAAGAAGAGACAGGGCCCCAAAGCTGACATCTGGAGGGTCCAGGTGAACACCTTGCCATGGGAGTGGCAGGTGGAAATAATTTAGGACCTGGTTGCCTGCAGAGGACCCCGGCTCAGAGCCTGGTTGCTGCAGGAATGTGGGTAGGTTGTTGATGGGCCCCAAGTTTATGCAAGAAGCCAGTAATTTATATATACGAATTGAATTCCTGACTCTATAAATCTATCTATAAATGCTGACAACTAATGAAAGGAATTAATCCACCATTCGGGTCAGGGGTAGGGATGTAGCTCAGTGGCACTGTGTCTGCTTGGGAAGCACAAATCCTGAGTTCATTTCCCAGAACCATAAAAGAAAAGAAAAAGAAAACAAACCACTGTTCAGTCAGAGTATGAACAGAAGCTGCAGGTATGCAAATATATTTAGAGTGCTGGGGACTAAACCCAGAGCTTTTGCCCTAAGCTACATCTTTTTTTTTTTTTTGAGACAGGGTCTCACTTTGTAGTTCAGGCTGGCCTAGAGCTCACTATGTAGCCCAGGCAAGCCTCAAACTCTCAGCAATCCTCCTGCCTCTGCCTCCTGAGTGCTGGGATTACAGGGTGAGCCACCACCACACTCGGTATTGTGGTATTTGGTACTGATTGCTGGTGGGCATGAGTCACCATGCCAGGTGTTGTTGTATGTGGTTACCAGGGATCGAACCAGGGACCTTGTGCTTTCTAGGCAGGCACTGGAATCACTGAGCTAAATCTCTGGCCCTCAACTACATCTTTAGCTGACTCATTCACTCACCAACTCACACATTCATTCATTCCTTTAGAGCTGGGCATTGTGATGCACAGCTATAATCTTACCACCCAGGAGGCTGAGGCAGGAGGATTACCATGAGTTTGAGCCCACCCTGGGCTTCGCAGTGGGTTCCAGCTCAGACTGAACTACACAGGGAAACCCTGTCCTGCTCCCTTCTCCCAGTGTCAGGGCTCCCTCCTGGGCTCAGTCCCTGAGTGTGCACTTGCATGGTTATCACCCACCTACTTCCCCTCACTTGACTCTGAGACTCTAGAAGGATGAGGAATTATATAGATGACGGTCCTGGTGTTGCTCTGCCCTGGAGCATCACAGCCGTGGGACCATTGGGGTCTTTGTTGTTCTCAGAGGCAAAGATAAAGAGTCAGGTCCTCAGGTCCACATATGTCATGGCTGGTCTGCAGGCAGGAAAGCCTGGCCCAGTTATAGTCCCAATTGTCCAGTTAATTTTCCCAAACAGGATTGCTTCTGACATCTATATACAAAAGCTTTGTTTCTACTCTTTCCTTCTATTTTGACTTTTTTGTGTCCCTTCCCCTGTTTTGTTCCTCCTTCCCATTTGAACATTCTTTCCATTTCCCAGTATTGATTATACATTTTAGTCATTTCCACTTTGGGTTTCTCACATCAGAGAAAAAATGTGGTATTTAAATATGTGTGTCCAATTTCTTTCACATAAGAGTGTGGTCTCAAGGTGCATCCATTTAACTAGAAATGTCTCGACTCATCTTTCACAGAGTAGTACTCCACTGTATTAAAAAATCTACATCTTTACCTGTTCAGCATCTGGGCATTTGGACTGTTTCCAGGATTTGGCTGTTACAAACTATGTCACTATAAACATGGGTATGCGTGTGTCATTGTGTTATGATGCTTTTAATTCTCTCAGGAGGATACCAAGAAGGGAAATAGCTGGGACAAATGGAACCTCTTGTTTTAGTTTTTTGAGGGATCTCCACTCTGATTTCCATAGTGGTTGCATCAGTCTACATTCCCACTAACTGTAAAGAAGGGTTCCTTTTTTCCCAGAGCCCTGTCAGCATTGGTTATTGGTTGATTTTTTTTTTTTTTGAGACAGGGTCTTGCTTTGTAGTTCAGGCTGGCCTTGAGCTCACTATGTAGCCCAGGCAAGCCTTGAACTCAGCAATCCTCCTGCCTCTGCCTCCCGAGTGCTGGGATTACAGGCATGAGCCACCATGCCCGGCTGGTTGATTTCTTGATAGCTGCTAGCCTTTCTAGAGTGAGATGGAATCTCAGCATTGTTTTCATTTGCATCTCTTGAATGACCAGTGATGTTGAACATTGCTTCATATATTTATTTGCTATTTCCACTTCCTCATCTGAGAAGCATTTATTCATGTCAGATGTCCATTTTTGGATTGTCTTTAAATCAGGGGAATTATCTTGACTCTTTCTAGGTCTCCAGATCAGTGACCTGAGTATATTCATATTGTTGCACAATCTTCACAATCCATGCTCAGAACTGTTTATTTTACAAAACTGAAATATTAGACCCACAAAACAATTGCCTAGACTTTCCCTCTTCAGCAGTGACCATTCTACTTTCTGGCTCTGTGATTTTGACTACTCTGAATGCTTCATGTAAGTGGAATCATTCTGTCTTTGACCTTTTGTGACTAGTTTATTTCACTTAAAATACCTTCAAGTGCCATCTGTACCATAGGTCGGTATTTCCTTTTTGTTTTAGACAGGATCTCACTAAGTAGTAGTCCAGGTTAGCCTTGAACTCACAGGGATCTTCCTGAGATTACAGGGAAGTGCTGAGATTACAGGGAAGTGACACCACATGTGGCGGAATTTCCTTCCTTTTTTAGGACTCCACTTTGCTTACCCACTTAGCTGCGTGGGGACACTTGGATTGCTGTTGTGAACCATGCTGCTGTGGAGGAGACCCTGTCCATAGTCATTGGGTACTTAGTGTCCACAGCAGCATCCACTATGGGGAATGCTGAGGGAACAGGGGCCAGTTCCTATCCTGAGGACCCTAGCACAGTAACTTGGTTCTGCTGTGTGCAGGACAAACTTACTTGAGAGCCGGGGCAGGTTTCCAGCTGGGTCATGCATCGGGTAAAGTAGAATCTTGGGATATCTGAAGTAGAGGCAACTGGCAGAGTAAGGCAGCAGGTAAGAGACTTCTAGGTCATGTGGGTGTGGACAGAGCAGGAAGTGGCTAGGGAAGTCCCAGAGGATCAGAGCACCTTAGGAACCAAATTGTGACAATACTTGCACCCGAGCTGCCTGCATTCCAGAGGATACCTCCAGGAGAGCAGGTTGCCTCTCAGCCTTCTCTGCTTAGTGCCTGGCATCTGCCAGAGCCTGAACTCGTTTAAACCCGTGCAAGAAGACACAGCGCGCAGTCGTGGTGAGAGTGCCTCCTAGTGGCCACTACAAGCTCCCACCTCCTCCCTCCAGAGTGACGGGGTGAGACAGGCTTTGACAGGCACATGATCTGCTCTCTTCGCAGGAGGAGAGGATGTCCACTCTAGGCCAGCAAACACCAAGCATTTACTCTGTGTGCATCACTGTTATAGTTGTGGCAACAGCATTTAATCACCCAACCCCAGAAGTGCTTAGAGAAAACCAGGAGTGGGATACCAGAGACCAAAGGGGTCTATTTCTTTTTCTTTTCTTTCTTTCTTTTTTTTTTGAGACAGGGTCTCACTTTGTAGTTCAGGCTGACCCTCAGCTCACTATGTAGCCCAGGCAAGCCTCGAACTCAGCAATCCTCCTGCCTCTGCCTCCCAAATGCTGGGATTACAGGCGTGAGCCACCACGCCTGGCACTGTGGTATGTGGTATTGATGGCTGGTGGGCGTGTCACCACGCCCAGCATTGTTTGTGAACTCAGGACCTTACGCTTTTGAGGCAGGCGCTGGAACCACTGAGCTAAATCTCCGGCCCAGAGGGGTCTATTTCTGAGTCTCAGATGCTGGACAAGTGTCCCGCAAGGAAGGTTAGGAAGGAGAATACAGCGCCCTAAGGAAGGGAACAGAGAATGAGCCCCAGCCCTGCCTGCTCCTCACCCAATATCTGTTGAACAACTACCATTCACTGAGGTCACATCCAGGAGTAGCGGCTCACACCTGTAATCCCAGCACTCGGAGGGAGGCTGAGGCAAGAGGATTGCCATGAGTTTGAGGCCAGCCTGAGCCACAAAGCCAGACCCTATCTCCAAACAAACAGAACACACTGAGGTCACAGTGGGTACACGAAGTGCTGGAGATCAGCTCCCAGCCTGGCAGGAGGCAAAAGACACAGACACAAAAGAAGGTGCCCTACAAGCAGAGAACCGCTGGCAGGAAGGAGTGAGAAGCAGGGCTGGTCTCTCCAAGGGCAGGGCTTTGCACTTGGGCCGAGGGATGAGAAGGGGAGGCAGTCTGGGCAGGGAGCAGAGGTGGAGACATCCCTGGGGGACGGCTTCCTCAGAGCGGCACAGAGCTGGGCACTTGAGGCTCCTGCCTGCACTCGGACTGCTCGAAGGCCACCCCCGGCTCTCTGGGAAGAGTTGCCTGCAGTGCTGCACTGTCCTAGGACCTGCTCCAGGACTTGGGAACTCAGCTGAGGGTTCAGTTTCCTCACCTGGAAAATGGGACAAGTCCCTTTGTCCCAGGGTCTGTGCTGAGCCAACTTGAGAAATGTGAAGAATTTCAGCGGTGCTTCCCAGGTACGTGAAGATACTAATTTTTTTTTTTTTTTTGAGGCAGGGTCTCGCTTTGTAGTTCAGGCTGGCTCTGAGCTCACTATGTAGTCCAGGCAAGCCTCAAACTCAGCAATCCTCCTGTCTCTGCCTCCCGAGTGCTGGGATTACAGGTGTGAGCCACCACGCCTGGCACTGTGGTATGTGATGCTGATTGCTGGTGGGCGTGAGTATCCACGCCCAGTATTGTATGCGGTTACCGGGACGAACTCAGGATCTTGGGCTTGCAAGGCAGGCGCCGGAACTGCTGAGCTAATCCTCTGGCCCCCCAAGATACTAAATTTCTAATGACTGGCAGTGCCTAGCACATAGAAGCCAATCGCTGGAATAAATAAACTCATGAAGTAATTTGTGGAATAAAAGTATAATTCTAAATGCTGGACGTGGTGGCTCACGCCTGTAATCCCAGCACTCGGGAGGCAGAGACAGGAGGATTGCTGAGTTCACGGCGGCTTGCCTGGGCACCATAGTGAGCTCAGGGCCAGCCTGAACTACAAAGCGAGACCCTGTCTCAAAAAGCAAAAAAAGAAAAAAAAAGTATAATTCTAGGTAGGTGTGGTGGTGCATGCCTATAATCCCAGCACTGACAAGCTGTGGCAGGATTCCAAATTTGACCAAGTTTAGGCAATTTACTAAGATCCTGCCTCAAAAAAAATAAAAAGGGGCTGGGGATGTAGATCAGTGCAAAGCCCTGGGCTCAGTTACTAGTAACATGTGTGTGCATGCACACGCATACACACACATTATGGAGGGGGTGGATGGATGGAGGGTAATGGGTGGAGTGTGGCTCTCCAAACAAAAGCTGCTCAGCAGGACCCCAGGGCTGGGAAGAGCTGTGTCCCTGTGAAGCCAGGGCTTCTGTGGATATGTGGGGTGGCAGGCGGTGACCTGGCTGAAGTAGGTGGGGGTATGACCAGGGTTCACCAGTTATGTAGCAAATGCCAGGCAATTGCAGCTACTCAGAGGGAAGAGAGGAATCAAGAGTTTGAAACCAGCCTGGGCAACTTAGTGACAATCTCAAAATAAAATAAGAAAAGCTAGGCATGTATGTGAAAGCCACATGTTCCATCTCCAGGACTAGGGCTGGGCTGGGTGTGAAGTGCCAGGTTAGCCTATGCTCTCCCTGCCTCCAAAGTCAGGAGGCTAAGGCTTGTCCCAGCTACTGAACAGGTTTGGTGAGAGGCTCAAACCTTAAGTCTCCACACTGGCCAGCAGCACTTGCCCTCCCATAACCCTGGCTCCCAGGAACCTCTCACCCCTTCTCTCTAGTGATCAAACCTGACACCTCTCCACCCTCAGGACCATGGCAGTTTCAGAAGTGGGAAAACCTGCTGAACAGGGTGGCCAAAGAACTGGTTCTATGGGCAGTCTCATCTCCCCCCAGCAACCTCACCCCAAAGACGGAAACCCCACAAAGCAAACAGTCTCGTTTGATTTATTTTTGCAGAGCCGGGGACTGAACACCCAGGGCACTCACTGTGTGTACTAGGCAAGTGCTTTGTGCCCAAACGGTACCCCCAGCCTTATAAACCTTTCTCTACATGGAGTGCACGGGATCTGGAGGAAGCTGAAGAAAGGATGGTGAGATGTTGGGGAGCCCTGGGGCCAGGAGGTGAAGGACACAGGATGCAGCAGGACCTCCTCCAGCTTTGAGGCAGTTGTCTTGGGAAAGAGGAACCGCCAGCTTCCGCTTCTTTCATCCCCTTGACGTTAACTACAGATGAAGCACCCCGGCTCCAGTTCTGGGGACTGAACCCAGCCCCCAGCATGCTAAGCACACACGCTCCACCTCCATCTTGTCCCAGCATCCCAGAAGCAGTTTTTTTATAGCACAAAACTACCCAGGGAAGTCCTCCCTCCTATCCCTGCCCCATGGAGAGAAGAAGGGCAGCTCCTATGGACAGGGTTGGTTTCCAACACTACTCCAGTTCCTTTCCCAGAGCCAGAGGGGGTGGCAGGCAGCTTTGAACACAACAAAGACCCAGCTTCAGGTGGGTTCTTCTATGTACAGTACTGGCTCGGGGGTTTTCTGCCTCTCTCAGACCCTGGAGCTTTCCCAGGAACAACCAGGGCCAGCTCACCTGAGAACAAAAAGCTCACTTCTGAGCCACAAGGCCTGTGAGATGGGCAGAAGAGTCTAGTCCCAAAGTGTCCCTAGCCTTCATGACAGGAAGCACCCTGGCTCAGAGGGGTCGGGTCGTGTGATTATAGACCAGGTGTTCTGTGTCTTCGGCAGTGGAGACAGTAGAGCTGGCTGGCGTGGGTGGCGGGTGGTGGCGGTGTCTCCGGAAGCCCTTTCTCTGGTTCTTGAAGAAGCAGTACCCCAGGATGGCTACCACCACTACGATGCATGTGACCAGCAGTGCAGTAACGGTCACTTCCACTGAGCCTGGGCACAAGAGGGGCAGAATGAAGGGTCCCAAGGCCTGCCTGGTTCTGATGACCACCTCAACGCTCAAGGACCAAGGTAAACAGACGACAAGTGTAGAAGCATGAGTGCACCCAGCTCAGACCTCCAGTGCCCCCGAGTTTAATGGCTGCCCCCTGAGTTCAGTGGGAGGCTGACAGGGCAGAGCCCAGGACTCTGCAGGCAGACACCTAGTGTGCACTTTGCCACGCTCCGCCCTTGTTGTTTCATCACGGGGCGGTGTCCCTGTAGGGCACCTCAGGGTCCCTCCCAACACGCCTCGGGCAGCCGCAGCCAGTCCTAGGCAGTGTGCATCCACCTCGGCAGCAGGGCAGGCCATGGCTCACCTATGCTGGGAACGGAGCTTTCCGGCTGCAGCCCGAACACATCCTTCTCTGCAAATGACGAGAGGAGGGACAGTCGGCTGTTAGGGCCCCAAGGTTTGGCTGCTCCTGTGCCCTGGCCCCTCTGCACCAACCTCTCATGACTCAGGAGGGAGGAGTGACCTTCCCTTCACACACCCTAGCCCACTACCAGGCTCACTGGAGATGCCATGGCAGGACTCCAGACACTGCTGCTCTTCTACAAAGTTGTTCTTGTTGCCATAACAACCGCCATAGGTGAAGCGGGCGCAGCTTTCATTGAAGGGGTTGTAGTACCAGCGTGGGATGCTCTCCTGGCAGATTCCAGGGTCTGGCTGGTCCACGCAGTGCCCTGGGGTAGGGGCAGGTAAGGGGTGAGCAAGCCCCAGGGCTCCACACTCACCCAGCTGCTGTTCCCCAACCCTTCAAGGGCCTGAGGCCTAGAAATACTGCCCCCCCCCCCACAATATGAAGACCTGGACACAACGGAAACTTCAGACTCCCACAGTTATTCCTCCTTTGATTTGTTTTAACTTTTCTCTCTGTGTTAAGGTCTGTTTTCTATCACTGAGCAATAGAGTCTTTTGTTCTGTTTTGTTTTCTGAGACAGAAGTTTGCTGTATAGTCCAGGCTGACCTCAAACTTGCAGTGATCCTCTTGCCTTAGCCTCTAGAGTTACCTGTATTGCCAGCCCTGGATGATAGTTTTTCGGTTTTTTTTTTGAGACAGGGTCTCGCTTTGTAGTTCAGGCTGGCCCTCAGCTCACTATGTAGCCCGGGCAAGCCTGGAACTCAGCAATCCTCCTGCCTCTGCCTCCTGAGTGCTGGGATGACAGGCATGAGCCACTATGTCCAGCATTGTGGGGTGTGGTACTGATTGCTGGTGGGTGTGAGTCACTACGCCCAAGATCATATCATTGTATGTGGTTACTGGGATTGAACTCAGGGCCTTGCGATTGCAAGGCAGGCTCTGGAACCACTGAGCTAAATCTCTGGCCCCCTGGATGACAGTTTTAACAAACATGGCTTCAGGGTCTGAGCCTAAGCTTAGGCAGCTAAAATGTATCACTGTCTTACTATATTTATTTTTATCATTAGTTTCAAATTGTAGCGAGTCATAGCAATTTTCCCTTTTGCTGTGCTCCAGAACTGGCCTGGTATGGTGCTACATGCATGTAAACCCAGTATTATTGAGGCTGAGGCAGGATGATTGCTGTGAGTTCAAGGCCAATCTATACTATACAGCGGGGCTGTCTCAAAAAACCAAACTGAGGGGCTGGAGATTTAACTCAGCGGTTCTGGCACCTGCCTGACAAGCACAAGGTCCCTGGTTTGATCCCTGGTAACCACATACAACAATACCTTGTGTGGTGACTCACGCCCACCAGCAATCAGTACCACATACCAGTCTCATAGAGTGGGGTGTGTGTCTCACACTTATAACCCAAGCACTCAGGAGGCAGAGGCAGGAGGACTGCTGAGTTTGAGGTTTGCCTGGGCTACACAGTGAGCTCAGGGCCAGCCTGAACTACAAAGTGAGACCCTGTCTCAAAAACCAAAACAGAACAAAACAAAACAAAAAAAACCACCAAACTCAAACAAACACCCCCAAACCATTTAAGGCACTGATATGATATTTGCTTATCAGGATATTTGGTTAAAAAGTTGATTACAGCCCGGCATGGTGGCTCACGCCTGTAATCCCAGCACTTGGGAGGCAGAGGCAGGAGGATTGCTGAGTTGGAGGCTTGCCTGGGCTACATAGTGAGCTCGGGGCCAGCCTGGACTACAAAGTGAGACCCTGTCTCAAAAAAAAAAAAAAAAAAAAAGTTGATTACAAAACATGCAGTGGGCATGGCAACCATCTTGAAGGTGCCCGCTGACAAGTGATCTTGGGAAACACCATAGAATGCAGCTGGGGAGCCCTCCTCGGTTCTGTGCCCTCAGCCTGGCACGGAGTCCTTCGGGTAATGCGGCACCTATCCTGGCCCAGGGCCTTGGGGAGGGCCTCACCTTTGTCACTGGGGAAATGGACATTCTGGAGCTCATCAAAGCCAGCACTATCTGTAGAGATGAAAGGTCAGGGGTTTCAAGCCCAGCAGAGTTTCTCCAGGGTTCCGTGTCAGAAGGCTCCTCGTCTTGCCCACCCTTTCTCCAACACCAGGCCTTACATTTTTCACAGGCATCCTCGTCGGAGCCGTCAGGGCAGTCGGGGGTGTCATCACATTGCAAGAAGCTGTCGATGCAGCAGCCATCACCGCAGCGGAACTGGGTAGGCTCACAGCTGCCAGAGCACACTGGGAAGGGGTGGATGGCATGGGGTGAGCTCAGATTCAGGGATGGTGCCCTCGCTGCCATCCAATTCCTCCTCCACACAGACTGGTGGGGGACCTAATAACAGTGTGAAACAGGAAGAGGGGAAGCCCACCTGGATGCTGCCTTTCCACTGAGGAGGGTCCTGGGGAGAAAGAGAGAGAAGTGAGGGCAAGAGTGGCCAGGCTCCCCAGGGATGAGAAATGAGTAGGAACCAGGAATGCCCTGCCACCTCCCTGCCCAATGAGGAGACACCTGAGCCCAGGCTGCTGCTCAAAACCCACCTTGCACATCCTGGCAGGCCAGCATGCACTCCTCCTCCCGCAGGTAGTTGTTCTTGTTACCCAAGCAACCCCCATAAATGAACCTCTTGCAGATCTGCTCTTTGGAGTCGTAGTACCAGCGGGGGAAGGCGGCCCGGCAGCGGCCCACTGTGCTGGAGGCCAAGCAGTAGTCTAGAGGGAGAACAGCAGGTGAGGGCCTGCAGGGCTGCAGCAGGACGGGAACAGGGAGGCCCTGTGCCACCTGCCCACACCTTCTGTCTGCTTGGCAGATAGCACTGTGACTGTGACGTTCGCTGTGCTCTGGGGCTCGTCTGAGCCGGCTACTGTCAGCTGGAACAGGTAGGTGCCCTCCTTGAGTCCCCACAGCTCCAGCTGGTCCGGCTCTTTCCTCTACACACAGAAGTGGTCATCAGTCCGGGCAGCCTCCATGCCCTGAGTCGTCCCAGGTCTCCTCAGCCTCTCCCATTGGCTCGCTCCCCATCCACCCAGCTGGGAAGAGGCACCAGCCAGTCTCTCACCTCTATGCTGACGCCAGTGTCACCTTGAAGTAGGTGCCAATCTGTGTTGCCTACATCCTTCAGCACCAGGGGCTCCTGGGGTTGTACCTTCAGGTCTATGCCCACCCAGGCCCTGGGGATCCGGGCCCCTGGGAAAGGGGAGGGAAGTGAGCTCTCACTGAAGGGACTAAGTCTCTATCAGGGAAGCAGTGGGGTGGCAGCAGTATAAGTCACACCTGGGAGCCAGGGAGGTGAGGGACACCTATAATCCTAGCACTTGGGAGGCTGAGGCAGGAGGACTGCAAAATTCAAGCTCAGCCTGGGCAGTTTAGTGACTTAGCAAGACTGTGCCTCTAAATACAAAATAAAAAAGGTCTTGCCAGCCAGGCATGGTGGCTCACGCCTGTAATCCCAGCACTCGGGAGGCAGAGGCAGGAGGATTGCTGAGTTCGGGGCTTGCCTGGGCTACATAGTGAGCTCAGGGCCAGCCTGAACTACAAAGCGAGACCCTGTCTCAAAAAAAAAAAAATAGATACTCCATTCAACCCATATATTATTCCCATGTCTTTTCCAAAGAGCAGAGACCTCCTATAACAGTGATACATATCAATTTTATAGGAAGATGGTCTTTAAAGTGCTGTGTATAATACCAAAGAGATAAAT